>JAGDQP010014665.1:0-23311 GCA_022664845.1 Lepisma saccharinum | reverse complement strand
TTGATCTGTTCCAGAAGTGAATCAAACTTCTTTTGACAAGTGGGATAACATAATGTAAGATTAGCAAATCAAGCCGAAAAGGTTTAGACATGTTTGAATCAAGCTTGCTATAAGCTTGATAGAGAAAAATATGATATAAAAACGTTGTCCTAGTTGGTAATCGAATCGAGGACCATTGCCACCCTGATCCGATGTGTAGTCACTACACCACGGAACCACGCACACACCCTAGCTTACTTAACAACCAGCAACAATGTTGTTTCAATAAGCCACTATTGTTTTCCCACGAAGCTGGTTTCATTCTTGTTTATTACGTTCAGTACAATATCAACTATAACAAGTTCAAAGCAAGTTGAATTTGAATTTAATTTAGTTTTAAGGCCTTTAGGTAACTTCGGCTCAGGCTTTGTGGATAATGATCGGATGAATGAAGAAAGTGGAAGGAAAAGGGAGAAGCCCGAGAAAACCCACGCACAAGGTGTTTGTTCACCACAAAGTCCACATTGCACGAGCAGGGTTTGAACTCACGACCCTAAGCGCCAGAGGCGATCACTCTAACCGTTGATCCACCGCGGTCTCTTTAATAGCAAGTAACTGACAACCTTGTTGCAAGTTAGTAAGCTATCGGAAATATGAGCGATATTAGATTTTCAACAATATTTCGATATGAAAATAACCAATTTACAACAATTCATTGATACTAAAACATTAGATTATCAACGATATTTCGATATGAATGATATTAGATTTTGAACGAATTTTTTATACCAAAGTTTCAATAATTTTTCGAAATTTGATACTCTTAAGGGTGTAATAATCTTCGACAATTTGACATATCGATTTCTCTTTGATTCACACGTGATATTTATGTTCAAAATCGAAAATTCGGAAATTTCACAGCTGCAGTTAATAATCCGACAGTAAATATTTCTGCACTAGTTAACATGTCACGTCAATATATTATAATGATGTAGTTAACATTACCAAAAGTAGGGGCAGAACAGCTTAACTCCTATTATAATAAATATATTACTTCGTTTAAAATGTTTATGCTACCAGCTGATTTAACCCGTCCGTTGGTGTGGAATGTTGGCAACACTAACAGTTATAGGGGACGCGGTGATTCAGTGGTAGAGCGCTTTCCTCTGGTGCTTGAGGTTCTCGGTTTGATCCTAGCTCATACTATGTGGGCTCTGTGGTGGACAAACACCGTGTGTGAGTGTTTTCTTGGAGACTCTCCCCAGTGCTGTAGTTCTAGAAGTTTCACAAGATATGCGCAGTGAATGTTTTAGTTTGTGAACCTGTAAGCGAAAACTACACTAAGAAAAAAATGGTTCTGTTGATTAAACGCTTTTCTGTGCCTAAGGGCGACCACCACTTATTTGTTGGTCTTAAATCAATACAAAAAACGGTGTTAATTTCAGTGATTCAATACAATGGATGTGTTGTTAATACTAATTCAACAGAGCACAGGGTGTCATACCAGCACAATTACAGTGCTGAATAATCACCGTAATACAAATAGTGGTGGTCGCCCGGAGACACCGAGAAGTGTTGAATTAACGCAATCATTTGTTTACAATGTACGTTTGCGCTTATTTTAGGCTTTAGAAGCAATGCCGTGAGGGCTTATGGTGAGTCTACATTAGACTAAATTTCTCTGCGTGCACATTTTGGTGAAGACTGCCTCATTACAGCGAAATCAGCGGTTATTTCTTTGCTACTCCGAACTTTGAAAACAGAAAACGAAACAAAGGAGAATTACTTACTGAAGAAAACAGTATATTTGTCTGCACAATGCGCTGCAGTACGTAAACACACAAATACATGTAAAATACCCGAAATTACTTATATCCGTCTCAATCATTTTGCAATGATTTTGTTATCACTGTTCACAGCGTTACCAGATACTGAGAACTAAAATTGTTTTCACTAGCTGTGTGGGATAAACCTCGAAATTCTATGTTGATAAACTTCAAAATGCACTAATGTTGTTAAAAATAGGTTTATGAAAAGTGTCCTTATACGTGTTGACGAAACTTGACGTGTATGGATTTAGTTATAAGCACATTGAAGCAAAAGCTTGAAACAATACTGGAATTTATATTGTGAACTCCATTTTTAAAATATATCATTGATGGAAATATTCACAAAATAACCTACAGATGTTAAAATTCTTTGAAGTATGAAAGAAAAAAATTGTTTTTCAATCATTTTCCAGAAAAAGAAATTGTTTCGGAAATAAGGAAAATGTTTTTAAAATATACCGGAAATATTCCGTGCTATGTGAGTACGTATTGAAACGTATGTTGAATCCTAGACCATCCGTAGTTATAGAATATGGCAACCCTATGACCAGTGTTAGCAATAATATTGCAAATTGATTAAGACAAGACATGTAAATCATTTCGGCTCTTATACGTTTCTTCTTTCGTGTGTGTGTTTCAACCTATTGTATTACATTCTGCCAAGAAATGTAGTAATTTCTGCAGTAATTAATTATGCGAATATATCCCTTAGTCTTGTTTTCTGTTTTCCAAGTTCGGAGTAGGAAAGAAACGACCGATGATTTTGTCGTTTTGAGACAGTCCTCATTAACATGTGCACGCAGAGAAATTTAACCTAATGTAGAGTCACCCTTTGCACCCGCTCTGTCCGTCTGTCGACAACTTTCGACTCAGGAACTACTTAGTATTGCTAGGATTTTTTGAGACCAATTAAGCTAACAAATATACTGCTCAAATTAACTGTACACTTTGTGCGTATCTCTACCAATTATAGTACTTAACAGATGACGTTAAATACTGATGCGTATCATCTCAACATTTTGTTTCCGATCATGTGAACCAAAAGTATTTGCAGTAATAAACTCACCGGAGTCATCCAAATTCAATAAATAAATGAAATGAAAGTGGATGGTATACGCATGTTAGGTATATGCTAATGTCTCAGGTTAACCAGAAGGCATACGGCGTATACCTGCGTATACCCTCGACTACAGCCCTAGCTCTCCCGTTTGCTTCCATTTTCTTGATTCCACCAATTGTTCCATGATCATACATGCGGCCTGAGCCAAAGTTGCCTAAAGGCCTTAAATAAAATTTAAGTTCAAAGTAACAGTTGTACTACAACAACAAGTACGCCTCGACCTCGTCCTACTGCTACTACTACTGCTATAATGATAATAATAGTAAGTACTACTACTACTACTACTACTACTACTACTACTACTACTACTACTAGTAGTAGTAGTAGTAGTAGTAGTAGTAGTAGTAGTAATTACCCGTATCTTATGTATTACATTTTCTTCAAATCTTAGTCGTTTATTTAATATCAACATCAAACGTAAATTGCTTTTAAACATATAATTTTCATTAAAGAATTTTAAACCTAGTACCTAGTCAGTACGTTTAAAATATTGTGTAACTCAATCGAGATTTCGACCTGAGTCTTAAGTTGCCTGAAACCCTTAAATAAAATTCAAATTCGATCATAATTTGAATAAAATTTTTATTAATTAAGTTATGGTTTCTGGTTTGCAACAAACAGAATTTGAATTTTAAAAAGTCTAAACTATTTATTTATTTCAATTCAAGGTTTGTAAATAAAACAGGTAAAGCATTCCCTCCTCATTGGCTGAATGGTGTATGACGCAACTGGCAGATACTGTCGTTAAGCAAAGAGTATCCGTTTAGAGAAATCTGTCTGTATTCTAGCATTGGAAATCGCCAACTAGGTAACGACAACAACAGCCAATCAGGGCAAGTCATGCTATTACAGTGTCTCTCGCGACAGGGGAATTAGCCTAGACTTTACTAGGCCATGATATATGGTAACATTTGAGATTTGCCTGTCATATAACCGGGAAATTGAAAAATACTTGTCGAATTCGACTTACAAGTTAGAACCAAACCTGTCATGCCACACGAAGTACTGTGTATTGCTATTGTTTGGTGTTGCGTTCCCCTGACACTAGGAGCGCTACTGTTACTCATATTTCCCCATCAGGGGCTCGCTCAGTTATACATGGATCTTTGGATTAATAAGTTTCCCGCAAAATCTGACAACTTAAGTCATCACCAGAATTTAAAAAGTGTTCACTGTTGTCCGGAATGGACGGCCCCATCTGATTTCAATGTTTGTTTTAAATTCAAACTGGACAATCAACTTTATAAACAATCAACTGGACAGTTCTAAACAAGCGACTTTTTTTTATGGTACATTATCTCGACTCCTGCTAAACTGTTATCACCAAATTGATATCATATAAGCCTTGGAGTGACCAAGGAGTACCGTCATACCAAAAAAAAAATCATTATAATTGGTTCAGTCGTTTCTGAGTCCACTGAGGACAAACTTATTCACTTTCATGTTTATATAGATTATATCAGATTTTGAAAATATTTTTGTAATATTTTTTTAAAATATTTTAATTCACATTTTTTTCACTAAACACTTGCATCACAGATATCTTTATTTAGCGTTGTATAATAAATGATTTCCTGTAATAATATTCAACTCATGGTTAATAATTTAATTCAAGCGTATCACATGCATGCACAAAACTTTTCTCTCTTTTTTTTTTACAAAAAAAATACTTCATTCACGTGTTAAACATACGACAAAACTTTGATAATAAAAATATCACAGAAATTTTTGTAATACGATAGTTATAATTTACAAAAGACACAAGCGATGTTAATCGTATATATATCCGTCACTTTCAACAATTTCTTCCCTTCGGCAAGACGCATATTATCTGGGTAATTTATCCACGAAGAAAAAGGGAGGAAGTTCCTTATGGAGTAGCACGTGTCATCCTGTTTTTTTTTTTTTTAATTTCTTATTTTTAATATTGTCTTTTTATCTTTTCTAGTAAGACCTGCTACAAAAAAAAAGAACAAAGTACACAACCTACTTCAGTTAAAGTACTCATGTAATTACACTGTTTACACTAAAAAAACTAAAAGAAGTCGATGTATGTAGAAGATATCCAGTCTTCATGACATGTTTATCGTGATTTCTCAAGTGCTGCAATTTCTAGCCTTAGGTTAAGGAACGGTAGCTAAGTCACCTCGTGGGATGTTGAAAGGAGAAAAAAAAAACATTGAAGTTTAGAGAAAAAAATAAAATAAAAATAATGTACAATACTAAACTGTGAGAGAATCTCCCGCCGAGAAAGGAAACACGCCTTAATTGCTACTCTGATGCGATCTTTTAGAAAAGACACAGTTGAAAGACACAAGCAGAATGTGAATGTGTCATGCATACAACAACATTATCAACATTTATTGTTACTTCTTGCATAAACAAGGAGGAGGAATTGTAGTCCAGAATATTGTTGGTTTTACCCTCCCCCGATCTCTTCTCCCTCTGTCTCTGACTTTTATGTGTTGAGGATATTATTTAACCATTACACACTAAATTCGGAAGAGCGGAGTTTCGCTCGAACTGAACGAAATATTTCATCTTACGATAGCGGAAAAAAGGATTCATCGTATAAAAGATTAACACTTCCTCTGATCTCTTTCCGATGGGAAGTAATCTTTTCTGACGAATTTCCAAATCGTATTCCATTAGACATTTCACAACTTTGAGATGATTTTTCCCTTTCTGGAAATGAATTGTACGCGATAAAATGTGAAAATGCAAAAACAAGCAAACCAAGCATTCATAAGTAGTAAGGAAAAAGAACGATGTTTTTTAAGAATGAAGAAAAGAAAAAAAGTTTAACTTCGCGGGAGTTGAACACCGGCCGTCCGACCAACGAGCTAACGCTCTAACATATACGCTAACCAGATCATTGCGAAATAACGCCCTCGTTTCTTCAGATACTTGAGAACAACGTTCACTGATGTTTACTGTATAATATATCTTCCTCCTAACACCTTCTGATAAATTGTTGTCATACAGAAAATGTATCAGATCTTCTGCTGTCACTTTTAAACTCAACGCGATTAACTTCTAAGTAGGGCTTCGTCTTTCGATAACCTTTTCGCTGTAAAATAAAGATGGAAGATAACAAACTTAACTAGTACAGCTCTAGGTGTTCTTACCAAGTTTCCTTAGACTTTTTGCTTTCAAGTGTATCTAAAGAGAAACGCCTAGAACAGTTAAATCAAACAACCTAGAAGACCAGTTTATATCACGGTATCCGAAATAAGTCGGTAACATAAGTTTTGTTTCAAAATAGTCTTTCTTCCCCGGACAATATAAGCAGTTGCACTGTCGTATTGAAGCGTAGCCAAAATCCTCTGGAAAAATGTCCGAACAAACCCTAAACTAACTGTGTAGAGCGTCTCCTCAGCGATATTATATATTCTTCATTTACATTCGTTTCTAGCGTTGTAATATTTTCATTTGATCCACTGCTTCTAGATCCTTCAAAAAATGCGTTGAATATGCCGTTCTTATTATGTGTTTAAAAATGTTTAAACATGTTAAGAATACTTTGTCTAGGAGGCAATGTCCTGACACATACACTTCACGAACCCGTTTATTTCTTTTTTTAAAAAAATGTACCTCTAGAATTTAAACTCGTTGAACAGAACAGAACAGATTATGCCTTATTAAAGATTATGACGTTAATCTTTATACTTTTATTGTTGTTATATATCTTATATTTACTTTAAATTAAATTTCGGAAGTGTTAACAAAAGCACACTAAAGTAATTAATCACACAGAGAAATTCTTCTTCTTAAAGCGAAGGAAGTTCTTATCAGTGCACCGACAAACAGCTCTCTTGGACATAAGAGATCAGTATTCTCATGTATAATATGAGTTGCTACTAATAAATTTAACACTAAGAGAGAGAAAATGAAATACATTTCATATTTCTTATGACTAAAATTGCATTTTTTTCTTCTTCTAAAAATTCCCAATATAGAATCCACAATATAAGTAATATTATTACTGACCACAAAGAGTATGCAACAACCTAGAAGCTACAATATAGAATATTATTGGTCTGGTTCCAAATTATTGGTTGATTTTGAGGATTTGGGAAATAAAAGCAATTGAAGAGTACTGAGAACGAAGGGTAAGTAAGAAAGAAAGAACTTAAAAATAATAAGTTTACATCCGGTACAGGTAACCGCTCAGTCAGTTTCAATCCAAAAACGCAAAAAATCACCAAGTTATAGAGGTTTTAAGAATATGAAATACATGGGAGAAAATGGGAAACTTGTACTCTATAATGCGTTTTATAAGAAATCACCTTTCATACTCATTTCCCCTTTCTTTCCCTGTACGCTTCAATTAATATTAAGTGACTGTGATCTCTTAAAATAACGTTGTAATCCTTGTTTTTATTCCCCGTCCATTTATCTCAAATGAGGAGACATAAATGCAAAGAATATGCAAGTGATATTTGAAAATATAATAAATATTAATGTTATCCTCTACGTATATATAGGACTCAATATATTCATATTTTGTGCCAATACACATCAAAGTCCAACATGTCTTTGCACAAAATATGAACCTTTTGAGTCATATATATATATATATATATATATATATATATATATATATATCACTTGCAATTTTTTTCTTTGCTTTTATGTCCTCTAAAATAATCTATAAATTTAAGTCGGTTTGTTTGTTTGAACGCAATACAACTCCACACCCCTTGACTGATTCGTATAAAGTTTTACACATGTTCCTTAGGACCTAAAAGAATTGCTTACGTCATTAAAATGTTGCCACCCCCTAAATGGGGTGAAGCGGGGCAGGTGAGGGATACAACTCGGAAACCATTTGTGCTAGAAACTTGAAAAATACTTCGTTTCAAGTCATTAGCACCGGTTATCTTAGTTTTCATCGATTCAACGCCCCCACCATCACCCCCACCCCACCCCGGAAAACTGAGGAAGCGAAAACCTGTTAAGGAGTGGAATATGAGAACTCGGAAATTGTTGATCTTAGAAACTTGAAATTTCACATGCATGTTCCTTAGAACACGACGAATTAATAACAATATTATAAGTCGTCTCCATCACCTTTTTTTTTAAATTATCCACACCACACCAACGGGCATGCAAATCAGACAATATTTGATATATTGTAGTATCCGATTGGATGAAAGTTATAGCTGCTTTTTTATTTATTTATTTATTTTAATTGCGAACGCTTTATCGTATCAGGAGGGAAGTTCTTTATATTCTCTATGTTTACATATTTATTTTCAGAAGATACTACACAGGTCAAATCACTTCATACTATTTCTTAAGTAACTCCAAATCAACATGCTCTGGCAACAATGCTTAAGAACATTGTAAGGAGCATTTGAAGAACATTTCGTGACAAGATTTCCTGACATTTCTTTTTCTTTTTTTTTTTCACTTGTTGGAAGTAAGAACGTAAAAAAAAGTAGGGGGTGGGGAAAACTTAAGACGCCATGTACACGCATCGAACCAAAGGAACGTGGTTCCAATGTTATTTTCTCACCTAGAGTCTGCACGTTTCTGAAATCTACAAAAAATAGTTATAACGGTTTACGAGGCGAGGAATTTCCACAGCACAGATCAAGTAGATTTCGACGCCAATTAGTGGGAGTTAGCAAAAGATCTTCCTCGAGTAAGGAAACGAAAGATTCATCACACGGAGAGAGAGAGAGAGAGAGAGAGGGTACAAGCAAGCGAGCGAGCGAGAGAAAGAAAGAGTGAGAAACAAAGAAAGAGAGGGATACAGTCAAGAAAGAGAGAGAAAGACTGCTGAAGCAATAGAAACTCATGCGAAATATATACAGGGTGTCCCCAAACATTCCTGTGACTTTAAATGGATGACCTTCTTGAGCTACTACACTGTTAAACTTTTTTAAAGACATTCTTGAATAAAGCTAGGCAATTAAAACTGCCTGAAAATTTCCTGTAACTTGGCTAATAAAAGACAACCGCCTTGCAGGTTTCAGGAAAAGAAAAACATTAGAAGCCTTAAGCGAGATTCGAACACGGGTTATTTAGTTAGAAGTTCAGTGTCTTAGCGACTGGACTAAACTGCCACTGAAGAAATCAGTACATCAAAACCGTATGAAAGGACAGAAATACGTTGCCCCAAACTCCTAAAACATAAACAAAGCTACTTCCACGGCTTATGCCATATTCTAATAACATTTTCTATTTATCAAGTAGGGACCGCAATCCCCCTTCAATGAGGATATTTCCCATTTCTGTTAAAATATGTGATTAAAATGGCGACAGCAAATACTTGATCAGAATTGTATGTTTGATTACGATAAGAAACCGTTTTCTCTTTCTGCACATGTGTAAAAATTACCCTGGAAAAGGAAATGAAAACTTCCAACCACACAAAAGAAATCTCTTGGTATTTTTGATACGCACTTTTCAGGCACAGTTGGTTTGCTGCAGATACTTACATTTTATTTGGAATATTACTATACATGTCAAATAACGTTCCCAAAATTGTTTACAATGTAGAGCGTTTTCTATCTTGTGACCCTGCAACCTTTTTTTATAGTTTTATATTTGTAGGGGAAGGTTGGACAAAACGGGCAGCTGTAACTTTACTTGACTGTAATGTGTATAGTAGGAAACTAACCAGAATGCATTTCGGCTCCAATGAAACTTTGATCCTTCTAGCATACAGGGGTATAATTATATATTTTAGTGCTGGTTTTGTTCTCCTGGAAAATGCGTTTTCAAAAAGAAACTAAACAAAAAGAAAGTCACTTGTTCTCGTTTTGTCCACCAGGTATGATAAAATGGGGTAATCATTTAAATTATTAGTAAATTTCGTCGTACAGCAAAAACTAATTAACATAAACATAATATCTTTTTATGAGCTCTGACGTGAGCATGGGCGACGGTAGAGACATTTCTTGTGGGGGCTACACCCCACCCTTCCCTTGTCGCTCACTTATAATTGTAATACCTGTGGTAAATTTAGATCCACTGGCTATATCTATCTATATGGGAGTTGGCAACATGGCGACTCCTTAGCACCAGTCCCGAACCAGTCCCTTCTCTCCATTTTCTCTCCTCTCATGTGAAGACGATGCTTTTACGAGACGTTGCCGCCTTTTCATTGTGTTTATGATGTTGGTGTACACCTGTCCTTGTGTTCCGTAACGTAAGTACCTTTTTTCTATCTTTCTTACCATCATATATATAAGGTGTTTATGAACTACACTGACAAACTTCTGGAGGTCCTGACATCAAAACAAAACGAAAGTTTGATATGTTCCTATTAAGTGTTGGACGGATATTGAATCAAAACTAAAGAAAATTAAACCAATTTGAAGTATTTTATAAATTATGTTTATATTATGGTTTAAAAAGCTTTGGGAATTGTTTAAAAGTATTTATTGATGATTTTATGCATTTTGCAAGTTTTTATTATATTTGAATTATTTGAACTAGTTTTGGAGTTACCCAACAGATGTCACTGCAAAGGTTCATTGGGTTTTAATGGCGGGCTATTTAAAGAATTACATATGAGTTTATTGTTTGATATGTGAGTTAAGGGCACAAGAATATGATGAATTAAGTTGTGAATTATTATTGTTAAATGTAAAAATGTGTGCTGAGTGCTTAATTATAACTATGTTAAATTGTTTTGAGTTATTTGCCACAAGTATGTAAAAGGCCATGTCGGGTTATCTCCTACAGAGGAAAATGTGATATTTAATAAACCTCTTGATTATTAATTGAATTTTACTTTGCGTTTAAGTGCGAGTTCCGCTGAAAAGCACCGCAGCATTTTATAATAGTTTGGCTCTACGGGAATAGGTGCTATGCTGAGTCGTCCCACTGTGTGTAGCAGTTTTGGGACGCGTAAGCTTCCCGTACCATTTGGTAACTACTGTAAGCATTCATTAAAGTAAAGAATCCTTTACGCCCTGAAGATAAAGCTAGTTGGAGGCAGAAAGAATAATAGGCTTTGTGTCGAAAGGAGAACGCACAGCAGCAACATTAGGATAAATAGAGGACCGTCTCGATACAGAGACAAGCTTCATTTTTATATACGTTTCTTCAAGGAGTTCGAGAATAGTAAAAGACAGTTTTACAAGTATATAAAAAGGCATTATTACAGAAATGAAAAAGGAATTATTACAAGTTCATCTGATAAATTTTTCGAAATGTGCACAGTTTCGAAGCTACAGGAAAGCGTGGGGAAATGAACTTTAGACCTTACTATTTCTAACACCACAAGTAGTAGAGCTGATGCGTCATTGAACCGTCAAAGACTTTAAGTATGCACTACCCAAAAATGCGTATTTCAAAATTTTGCAATGGGTGCGCAAGAAATTTCTCAAAGAAAGTAACTGATTCCGGAATAATCTTAAGTAAAGGTAGGTCGAAATAAGCATGAATTAAATGACTTCCTGTCTGAATAAGGATGACATACATCATCCTCAACTCAACATCCAATCGGACAACATTATGCAATCTCTTTGATAACAAATAAACAAAACGTTCGACGAAATGATGCAATTATTACTCTTACTTGTAATGTACCTTGAGATATCGACTTGGCGCAAACAAACTATTGTTTCCTGGTAGAAAGCTGTTGTTCCATTCATGCTCATTTTGACTCATCTTTACTTCAGAGAATTTCTGGGAACCTCCAACTTCTTTTCGGGAATTCCTTACGAAACCATCAGGAAATTTTGGAACAAGCATTTTTTGGGGGATAGTGTATATTTAAAGTTTTTGACGATACCATACCGCGTCAGCTCATGTGTCAATAGTATTGGAAGTATGAAGCTTTAAGTTTCATTTTCCTATGCTTTCGGCAGCCTGTAGCTTCGAAACTATGCACATTTCGAACATTTGTCAAAGTAACCTTCATCTTGTTTTTATGTCAGGTATCACCTCCAGAGGCTTGTTGGTGTAGTTCATAATGCCCTGTATACACAACGTCCACCCAATCAATTCTTAGCGATTTTGCACCTTGGCTGTAAGGACGTTTGATTTTTTTGTAATTAAAATTGAACAAAACGTTGTCTGCCGTTGAATTTCGATGTGTTATGTACCACGAGGATTGTATAAAATTACTGGTTTTGTGTGTTCGTTAGAATGATCGACAAGTTGAACGAGGGACGTCAAATTTCAATTTCCGAAACACTAACTCCTAAACGAATACACGTAAGTTACAAGTGTTTTCGCATTTGAATTTCAGGGAACAGAATAACCTAAAATAATATGTCACATGAACCTCTTTCTATTTCAAATTCTTGAGCTCAATCCAAGATGGCGGCCATGATGCTCAAATGCCTTCATCCATTGTCATTACCCAAATATTGGGTCAAATTCCTGCAGCGGTTTGAACATTGCAAGTGTCTATACTCTGTATACATTGGCACAAACCGACATTTCTAAAAATTCCTATTCAAAATATCGAAAATGTTACGTCTATGCCTGTCACTTTCGTGTTTTACAGGTTAAAAACAGGTTGAAAAAAAAAATAATCCTGTAAATATCGACTGATCAGCTGAGGTGGTTTCCTTGACGGTACCACTAAGTTAAACTATTTTTAAACTAAGCTATTTTGTTTTTTTCATTTTTTCCTTCGCAAATTTATTCAGAACTTCTTCAGAAGAGATTTCATGGGTAAAATCGTTTCCTATGTCCAACAAAGGGCTCGCAAGGAGAAAAATATGTAACATTTTCTAGCAATCCCTATTTGACTTAAATTGCTACAAATATCCTTCTTCACAAATCACTAAATGCAAGGCAAAAGAACACCAAATAGACAGATGCTGGGGATGTAAGCCAGCGATTCGAAAGTCCCGGGTTCGAATTCCAGCTGGGATATGGTTGTGAATTTTAACTAACATCACATTCAGAATCGTGGCGGGCCGAAGTCAAAGTTGCTGAAAATGGCCCATACAAAAAGTTTACAAAGTTTTACCACATAGACAAACATACTCGTGCATGCGCGGTGGCTCATACAGTGAACTTAATATTCATGGTACTGCTTTTGCATAGGGATTGAACATTGGCAAATCGTCCATAAACTAAATAATGAGAAGTTTGGGAATGACTCCTATAGGACATGATTAAATTTGAAAATTACATTCATTTGATCTTTTGCTCGCCAGCAATTTTAACAAAGAGCTCGGAACAAATATGAATATTTAACAAAGGGATCGTGCGAGCCCCCTCCAGCACAACCCTGCCTTTCGATATCTCTGGTTCAGGCCGGGATAACATAGGGCAAGGATGCAAGGAGAAACCGGCGAGAGGCTAACTTGAAGGTACTGCCCCAACGTTTCCTTGTAGGAGTCAAAAAAAGCTCTAGAAAAACGTGAGTCAAGATCGTCAGCCGCTGGCATGGAAACCAGGCCCTCCCGAATGCAAAGCCAACGTTCTACCAATAAAGCAATGATTGCTTGGTATGAAAAAGAAAATGTCGCTCTTGCCTCATTTATAAGCGTAGTCAAGCTTTCATTCTACGCATCACTGAAAAACTGCTTTGGCAGCCCGCCTAGCTGGTCGGGATTAAAATTGCCACTTGAAGAAATGTGTACATATTTAGCAGGCAGGATCTCTGGGTTAATAAATGTTGATAATACACTAATATTACACTGTTGTGATTTTGAATCCATCATTGCTCCTGCAACCTTCATTTCGGCTTCTTGTAAAGATAAATCAACAACGGAAAAAAAATAACGAGTATCGAGCAAGCAATTAAGTACTTCCTTCAAACGAAAGTTTGCAAAAATTGTTGACACTTTTTTTGGAGAAATTCGAGGTTTCCAAACCTTGTTTTAAAGTTATTTTTGACTGTGTCTATTGTGCGGAGGAATATAGACGTTCTCCAGTGATCTTCACCTTGTATCCTAATGTTCTTTCTATCCTATTGTAGTAGCTTTAATATGAAAATCAGAAAGTGGGGAGCTATTTGTTCCTTTTTTTGTTGTTGTGATATTCTGATTTAAAAAAAAGCGATTATGCCCTGAGCTTCTTTCTGGAATCATTTACTGAATGAGGTTGTTACCTTCAGCACAAGATGAAAAGCAAACATGCCATGAATTCAGCATTTGTGATGGACTTTAAAATCACCCCTACCCAACAAAAAACACTTATCCCATTTAAAATAAAAGTAACATACAGTGTTTTTCAATTCTTCTACTTTTATAAGAAGTTAGACTGAAAATCCTAGGGGGAGGCTAAGCCCCCGATGCCCCCCACCCACCGTTCCGCCGCCCATAGACGTGAGGTCTTTTTGATTTTTTTTAAAGACAACTGTTACGTTTAACACTGATTACATTGAAACCAATGGACCAATTGTAACCATTCGCTTCTTAAAACTAAAGTAAAACGTTGGTATTTATTTTTTAAGTCCATGATTTTCAACAACATAATTTTTTTTATCGTCTTTCTACAGTTTTGACATTTTCGAAGAAAGTAATTACATTCACTCTAATTTTTTTTAAAATCCTCCAAACATAAACGAGAATTTAAATACAGATTAACAATGAAAAAAAATCTGGCAATCAATCAATATTCCGGTTCCATTAGTTTTCCGGTATAAATGTCGGAGTGCAACGTGTTACCGCGCCGTTGCTTACTGGAGGCACCGCGTATGTTTTCACGGCGCTGTACTCCACAATCACATGTTTGTTCATGCTCACTGCCGTCTGCGCACCTGGAACGTATCTTCGGTTTTTCACCGCTGGATGGCAATGCATTAGTCGGATTTAAAATAAATATTTTGTTTTTTTAAGGGGGGGGGGAGTATTTTTTAGCTTATTGGCATTAAAATTCTTTAAAACTGAGGTAATTAAATTTAAAAATTAATTAACTAGTAAAATATAGAAATTAAAATCTGATCTTTATAAATTCCCAAAGCACCATTTTTTTAAATTCTTTTTTGGTGTTTAATGTTCTTCCTTCACAGCACTGTACAGGAAGTCCTCTTCTGTTAAATATATACAGAATATTATGTATATAAAAAATCCGGAATGTTGGAAAATCCGGCAGTATTCACTCCTTAGTCCCTAAGATTGCCGAATTTTTTATTGTCAATCTGCAGCAGACATCTCCTAATGGCGGACAGATTTTTAGGTGCCAGTGATGTCCACTTTCGGAAAGTTCACTGTACAATATTCACTTTGGACACATTACACTTGAAACCCTTGTTAAGGCTATGGGTAATTTATATTCTCCATGGAAATATTAGTAATATTATCAATAATTAAGAAAAAGGATAAGAAAGTGAAAATTTATTGATTTTTTTACAACAAAGTTTCAACCTGCAAAAAGCTTTTGTCTTTTTGAAGTACAGTGGAACCTCCATTAACCGTTATCGTCGGAACCGGGGTTGTGACGGTTAACTGAATAGACGGATAACAGAAATTTCATTATAAACGCTACAGTAAAACCTCTGTTAACCGAAATACTTTTAATCGAAATAACGTTTAACCGAAACGGCAAAAAAAAAAAAAATCGAAAAAGGTAGAACTTGAAATGCTAACAGAAAAAGTTAGATTTTTTCAAAAAACAGTAAGTAAACTTCGTTGTATAAGAAGTTATCCAACTGTAGAAGCATTTAAAGCTTTATTAAAAAATCTGTTATATACGTAATTTGAAAGAGTATTGTTTTATCATTGCCTTTAAATTTTTTCACTTTAAACTTTGAAAATATACACATTTTTTTAAACCGAAATTTTGGTTATCCGAAATGACCTCCGCCCCCTTTATTTTTCGGATAGCAGAGGTTCTACTGTATACTGTAAATAGCACTTCCAACCACCGCCGGGAAAACTTTTTTCTTTCTTCTTTTTTTTGAAGGAAAAAAACACTTTTTATTCAAAAATCTGTTTTTACTTAAAGCCTTTTCAGTAAAAGAAATCATTTTTACGATAACGGATAACAGAGAGTGACGGTTGATCGAGTCATGAAGTGTATATGAGTCATGAGTCATGTATATATGAAGTGAGTCATGTGTAAAAAAATCTAACAAGCTAATTTTACCTCCTTCTGTACAGTAATATATCAATCAGCTTAAAACCTCTGGATGTTTAGTGAAAGTGTCTTTGTGTGTCTCCGTCCCAATAGCGCTTCATCCATTCCTGTTGTTACTGGTCGGTCTCTTTAACAAAATGTTGAATAGTTATTTTCAGCCCTTGATAACTAGAAGCCATGGCTTTTGGCTAAGATGGGTAAGTCGTGTCGCGGATGGTAAGCAAGAGGGAAGAAGTCATTGGGAAGATCAAGACGTCGTTGGGTTGACAACTATTAGAAGAAATCTTCGAGACGTTGATGTTGGCGATGAAAACTGGCTTCATGTTGCCCGGGATAGAATCAAACGCCAAACGGTTGTTACTGCGGCGATGAACTTACGGGCTCTGTGAAACATACTTGCGTCTCAATATAGAAATTTCTGTTTTGGAAAGCCTGAAAGAACACGATAAAATCGCATGGTCAATAAAAATGAAACACTTAACTTGACTTTTCTAACCTAACCTTAAGGCTAATTTTATAAAATTTCCTAATGTGTATACATTCAAAAAGAGAAAAGTCATTTTTTAAAAAAATATATAAACATAACCACGCCAGGATTGGATCCCGGGTCAGCTTTCCGATACTCTACTAGTACTCGAAAATGCCAATTGCACAGTATCATCTCGTCAGTGTTGTTTATGGTTCAAGCAGAACTGCGCCTACGCGAGAATGGCCTCTAAGGAGACTCGCGTCTAAGGAGAGCACACATGGAAACAATGTATTTGTGCAAATCGCGTGTGCACAAAAAAACAACACCGTACCTGACTTATCTGACCTTCACGTACCCTTGGTTACTACTTTAATTAAATTTCCTAATGCATATATATATATATATATATATATATATATATATATATATATATATAAAAAGAAAGAAAGTTATTTTTATTTTTTTTTAAACATTTAACAGTGAGAACGTTAGGATTCGATCCCGCATTAGCTTCACGATACGTTAACTATCTGCGAGACCAAGCTAGGAATTGCAGAATAAGCGGTTGTCGGAGTTACTTATAGTTCAAGGAGTTCTACGCCTGCGAGAAAATGATCCACGCCTTGTTTCCACGTGCTTTCCTTAGACGCTAGTCTTAATAGGACTTTCTAAGTTGAGACACTTCAGTGAGCCAAAGAGTTAGTTAAATGATAACTGGAAGGTAAGCAAAGTGACTTACTTAATGCAGACTACGTCAGAGTTATAAGATAAATGAATATAATATTTTCTTTAATAAGAAATAATATATTTTTAAGAAAGCAGACCTACGGTAACATTTTTCTCGTTAACATTTTCTCAGAACTTCAGTGAAAGGCATAAAAAAGATAAGACACAAAATATTTTATTAGTAAAATGAAATAAAAGTAATGAAGGTTGTTATAGCAATAGAAACACTGTTACATGTTGCATATCTATCTTTTTCCACTCGTGTGGGCGAGTTAATTAAGAGCGAAGCTATCTACGGTTAATTAGTGTATGTGTTGATATATAAAAGAACGCATATCTTTAAAAACGAAGAGGAAGAAGACAAGATCTTTCTTGTGTGTAATACAACAGTACGTTATCCAATTCAGATTTTTTTATGGCCTACAATAAAACTAAAAGGAAGTGAAATGATAAGAAAATGAGCCTATTAGGACTGCGCGATTTCATCTCTCTCTCTCTCTCTCTCTTTCTCTCGTAACCTGTCATCTTCCTTCTCTATCACTCTCAATTATTTTTTCATATCCCTCCAAAATAATATTGAAGCGACTTGTTAATTAACTTTTTTCTCAGAGGATGGTACGAGAGTGGTTCTTACCTCGTTGTAGGTAGGTGCTGCATATTCATGTACGTATAAGGACGCTCTTACACTATCGAGCTTACTTGATCAGCTTCCTCGACTGTATTTCCCCATAGGCGTCGAGGAAATTTAGTATCTCCAAATGTTGTCGAGCTTGCTCAACGAGCCTGCCCTTGAGTAAGCTTGACGGATTTTTTTTTATATTGCGCTGTCGAGCTTCAAGACCAGCTTCCTCGACAGTATAATAGCACCTTAACAAGAACTTTTTTTTTGTCAAATATTGATTGTATTTCTTTTATTTCTTCGACTTTATAAACCTATTTACTAAGGCCATGAATATGACATCTAACCCTGTGTTCTTACTCTACCACGCCTAATTTGCGCATTTTCTTTTCATAATACGTGTTATGGCAAAAACGTTAAAAAAAAGTTACATACGTAATTGAATCGGCAGTTTGATGAAGGCAATAAACGCCAAAAATGTGAAAATCTACTTTATGCCGGATTTGATATCTGGAAGCATCTATACAATACACAAAGAAAGCAAAAAAAAAAAAAAATAATAAAGCTTTGAAAAATAGGTGCGAAATAGAGATGGGCAAAAATAGCGTAGCAGCTATTTTTCACTGCTATATGGTGTAAATTGCTATGACTGCTACAACCGATGAAAGATAGCAGTTACTGGCTTAACTGCTATTTTTATCCGAAGCTTGTTAATGGTAAAATGCATTGTTTCCTGTTTTCCAAACAAACAGAACTGCTGGGAGAACGGAACAAAATGGCAGAGAATTGTCTGCGGAGAGGACAACCATGACGTGTGAACACTATGTAATTAGTAGCGTCTGTTACTCGTGTACGGAATTGATATAAAAAGCTCTCAGAAAGCACTGGGTGGTAGTTGGCTACGTGGCATAATGGATAAGGCGTTGGAAAAATGAACTGGCAATTTGAAGAAGAGAACAAACGCTAAAAAATCGAAATTCAGTTTTTTATTAAAAACGCACCTCAATTTATATCTGCTCATCATAAGGTAGAAGAAAAGAAGAACGATAGCCAGTTATAGAATGATTTATTTGGCTTTGGAGATATTACCCCCTTTCCGAATTGGCACTTTATGCTCCGTTCCGTACCCTTGCTCCGTCGATGGTTAACCGAATTTCCCCTTCGACGGGGCATTGAAGTGAACGGAGCAACGGAGGACTAGATGGTCACTTGAACCTCCGTTCGGTTGCGCGCTGCTGCCGTGTTGAAAAGAAAAAAGAGCGGCATATTGCATGCCAAAATTCCTTCTTCACTTGGGAGTTGGTACTAATGTGTAGAATTGACCACGTGATGCAAATTTAAAATAAATGACCGTGCCGAAGTATTTCAATGTAAGTGTTTTAATAGTTTAGGATTTGATTTCACATTATGTTATCGATATTGCACCATGTTTTGAGTGATATATCTTCATGATCATTGAATAATTTTAACTTCACAATTTAAAAATAATATTGTTGTTTAGATTTTCCCAGTGGGTTTTCAGGTAGATATTAATAGATTAGAGGGTGAGATATGAGCAAGGGCGTCGGCAGGGAGGGGCAAGGGGCGCACTTCCTTCCCCTGGACTTCAGATTTTATACCAAATACTATTTCATTTTCATATATTTGATGTATGTTTTTATGCTTTTCACTGCATGCATTCCATAAGAAGCTATTTGAGATTCTCCTGTTACACTTCCTCAACCACAATTATTTCATTTTATGCAATCACAAATACGCCAATTTATGCCCACCAAACAAATTATATAAAAACATGGAAAGTAAAAGCACGAACGTTATTATTGTAATATTATTATGTAAGTTTTATTTCTAGTGAACGTACTCTGTTTTGTGAAGTTGAAGCAGTTCCTCTAGAAATTCAATAAAAAAAGGAGGCTCTATCTCTCTTTCTCTCCCTCCTTCTATCTCGCTTTCGCACACACATACACGCATTTATATACAAAGTATAAAAAGCATGTGTACACATTAATCGTAAGATACACATTCTTTATAAATAATTTTAATTTTTAGTTTTTTAAAAATACCGAACAAATCAAGAAAAGGACTGAAATTTTGAAAAGCAACTCATCTAACATTAACGAAATGAACTATTTCATTTGAAGCTAATTCTTTTAGTCGAGATATTTGAAGATCACTAACTTAAGCCGGCACAGCTCAGGATTTCAAATTTCTTATCAATAGCAGATATTTTCAAATTATGGATTACTTAACTTGATAGCTATTCTTAAGAATTATCCAACCCATTTTCTAAAATGTCATTCTTGGTTGTGGTTTGTCCATTATTTTTTTTTTAAAAAATGAGCCTGATTACCTAGGGCTCTCAAAGCGAATCTGAATTTGAATTTTTTAAAAGTCTTTACATAATTTTGGCTCAAGCCGAATTGATGATGCAGGGAGAATGCAGAACAGAAAAGCTTTTCGTCGATAGGAATTCTTCCACATAAATTATCTATTAATGTTTGTTAAAATGTACTATTTCTGTAATCTCCGACATCCAACACAGAATTTGATAAAAGTGCTATTACTCACCGTTTTAAATTTGCCTGAATTATTGAATGTTTTCTTTGTCTGATAACGTTATGCCATCTCGCTTTTTGTGACTTCAAATTATGTAATAGTCATTGATCGCACTACATTAATTTCTATTGTAATGAACAACGAGCTCTAACATGCCAGGCATTTGATGATCCTGATTATTCAAAAATATTGGATGTGTTAGTGTCCGGCGTTACTGAGAAGTTACTGTTAAAAATTTTGTACTGTGTTCTGAGTTCAGATTCCATTAAGTTAATTTAAAAATTATGATGACTTCTATTTTATTTTATTTTTGAGATATTTTATATCGTTCAGCAAACTATTAGCAAGTTCTCCCCTAGAAAGTCGGAAGGAAAAATGTTTTACGGAAGTATCTGTGGTTGCCTGGGAATTTCCACCTTTCCACAAATGGCGAATGTGGTACACTGCAAAAATTAACTGTGCTAATTAAGCACTTTCCGGTGTCCCGAGGAGACCACTACTTTTTTTGTTAACATCTTTTGTTGTGCGATTTCGGCGATTCAACACTATGATAGTACTAATATTCTGTTGAATCAGCATTAAAAAAGCACATCCATTGTGTTGAATTGCCGAAATCAATAACATTTTGTTGTATTGATTTGACACAAACAAGTGATGGTCGCCGTGAGATATCAAAAAGTGTTAACACACAACCATATCTTGCTGTGTTCTTTTTTTATTTATTTATTATTAAGTTTCAGATACAGCTTGAGTTGCCATTTTAGACAGAAATAAAATAACAATGCAACAAACTAGATAACTTCACTACAAACTAAATAACTTCACTACAAACTAAATAACATGAAATTAAATTTTAAACAACACATAACACAGCAATTGATATAAAAAACATAACGATTATACTACACAAGAGGAATAACTCACATATTTGTATTTAGCGTTCGATGGAAAGTGTTTCCAGATCCGAAAATATCAATATTTGAATCAAGATTATTGTACATAATTACTAGTCTATGGAATAAGGAGCGCTGCAGTATACTTAGCCTAGGCGTGGCACAATGAAGGAGGTTATTATTTCTGGTTATTCACAACGGAACACGGAAGTAAAATTTAGATATCAACTCTCCAGTTCTAAGATTACCGTTAAGTATCTTGTACAAATACATCAAATCTGCCAGATTGCGACGAGAAGAGGGAACGTGGAGATCAAGAACGAATAATAACTCTGGTTTGCTTAAGCTACGCACTGATGGTATTCTTCTTTTGACTATAGTAAGAAAAAAGTTCAGAACAGAATCAATATGAGATAGATTAGAAATACTAGCCATGTTCCAAATTGGGGAGCAATATTCAATTTTAGGGGAGATGAAGGTTTTGTAGAACATAATGAATGAAGGTCCTTAATTTCTGTAAATCTATAGAGAAGACCAAGTAAGCGCATAGAACTGTTACTTACAGAAGTCACGTGATCAGCAAATAGAAGTTTTTCGTCAAATACCACTCCAAGGTCCTTTTGAGAAGAAACTTTAGCAATAGGATTATCATCAATGATATAGACAGATGGGATTTGATTCCTTTTTAATGAAATAGTGAGAAAAGAAGATTTTGAGGTATTTATTTTCAAGTTCCACGCATCACATCAGTCCAAGAGGTCAGAGATGGAAGTTTGGAGATCAGCAACATCCTGTAATGATCTGATTTCTCGAAATAATTTACAGTCATCAGCAAAAAGAAGAATTTTGGTTTCAGATGACGAGAGATAAGATGGGAGATCGTCCATATATAGAAGGAAAAGGACGGGACCCAAAACACTACCTTGAGGTACACCAGAGAGAACGGGAACAAAATTAGAAGATGATCCAGAAAGAACAACACGTTGTTCGCGGCCAGTGAGATAGTCTCGCAATAATGAAAGGAAGTTACTATGGATATTGAATCGGTGACTTAATTTATAAAGAAGAAGATTACAATCAATTCTATCGAAAGCCTTACTAAGATCTAGATAGATGACATCAAGTTGTGTGTTATTGGACAGGCATTGGGTAGCATCAGAGAGTAACAAGGACAGGTTTGTAAGAGTGGAACTACCAGGAAGAAAGCCATGTTGAGCAGAGTCTAGATAGGGTGAGACAAAATTATAAAGTCTATCTTTGATGATTCTTTCACACACCACAGATAAAATAGATAAAAGAGAAATGGGTCTGTATGAAGAGATATGGGTCTTATCTCCAGATTTCAGAATGGGTATAATATTAGCCTGTTTCCAAGAAGAAGGAAATACACCTTCGGCAAAACATCTATTTAGAATACGAGAAAAAGGGTAAGTCAATGATTCAGCAGCATTACGTTAAAAAATAGCACTAATGTTATCATAGCCGGGAGAACGATTTAGAGGTAAAGAAGAAAGCAGCTATTTTACCTCATCAGATGATGTACTTAATGAAGACAGTGAATGTGAACAGATCGGTTGAAGCTGAGGAGGTGGCAAAGGAGGAGATTGGACACAGAAATTGTTACAGAAGTATCATTCAAAAGATGTACAATCTTTTCATCAGCCGCTGTAGCCGAATCGTAAATTAACTCTGTCGGAACACGTGACTGATATCTTCTTGAGTTTATGAGGGACCAAAATCTCTTAGGATTGCTAGATATTTCAGATGTTACTTCGTTAATATAATTTTGATACTTTGCCCTAAGCAATTTCTTGGAGTAGCGCCTGATCTGGGAGAAAGAGCTATAAGTATGTGCATTAGGATGTTGCTTCCAAAGCTCCCATGCAAGTTTTTTATTTTTCAAAACAGACCGCGCTTCTGTATCAAACCAGGGAGGATATTTAGATGATCGAAATTTCTTTCTTGCTTTGTCATTACAACGCTAGTGCTACTATGAGGAGAAAACCCTAACTAACCAGAAAACGATGTTGAATAAAATTGTACGCCCGTAAATTAATTTTATCTTCTCTTAAGAAAATAGTAAACTGTAGTCTAATGAACGTTCTCTAATAGTAT
>JAGDQP010014664.1:18939-44611 GCA_022664845.1 Lepisma saccharinum | reverse complement strand
TCTTGTTCAGCAGTTTCAGTGCTTTTGATCTTAATTGCAAGACGTGCAAATGTTTTGTTGTCAGTTTCATAATTGTGATGCTTCTTTAAGTACGTCAATGCTCTTCGATAAACTTCAGTCGCCTCGTAGATAAATTTACGCCTTTCAGTATCCTTAACGTGTTTTAAGGAAGATGTTGCCAAAGAACTCATCTTTTAACCGACTTTCCAACTTCACGTGTAGTTCGTTGCGTTCATGCAATCATGCCACCGTGCTTAGTACACTATCCTACTAACCATTAGTGCTTTATTCGGTTTTTGGATAGAATGATTAAATAGTGTGTCGTTACGCGTACTCTGAGAATTACTCCAATTTCTGGTTCCCATGCGGCTTAGCATGTTTTTCCGATCGTTGGACAGCGTGAAACGCTGGAAGATGTTTTTAATAATTATTTCAGTAACTGAAGTCAAAATTAATCCTGTAAATTTATTTATTTTTTTAATAGTTATTTATCAGCATTAATATGTGACAATATTGAAAACACCCTAGGTACATCTTTGACGTCAAAATTACCGGAGCGGAATCGACGAAACCAAAATTGCGCGTGATTGGCTGTTACAGTATCAGGACCATAAACACTAATCACATTTGCAGCCGCCTGGCTTGCGTTTTCGCCTTTATCGAAGAAAAACTGTAAAATATAGCGTATTTTCTCTTTGCTAGTGTCCATTTTGACGCGCGCTCACACAACACTGAGTCAACTCATCACAACTATCTGAACAGTGTTTGTAGTACGCAATCTCATCGTTTGAACGCCATCTCGTTGAACCCGATCGGACTTATACAACGCGAGCTACAGATCACTGAAGCCATCTATTGGCAAAATAATGGATTACTTTTTACTACACCAGATATCATTGGAAATCGAGAATAGAATATCGAAAATAAAAAATCGTAGGAAATAAAAATCGCATAATCGTTTGATATTTAGATTTTTATCGATATCGATATTTCAAGTTTCAAAATATCGATCGATCGAAAATACCGATCGATATATAAAAATTGCACGCCATACCGGCAGCAAGACCTGAATGTGCTCGTCTATCAAATGAAGTTCCGATTGTTAGTGTTATTAAAAAATATTTATTATTATTCAATAATTGAACGTATTTATGTCTTTAGGCAACTCAGGCTGAGGATTGAATATATGGTGGAGCAGGGGATGTTGGAAGATGTCGGTCAGGGAATAATCAGTAGGTACTATCCCGGCATTTACATGGTATGACAATCAACCCTGCTAAAACCTCAGTCAGAATGAGATGTCGCTAAGATCGTTTCCAGGACATTCCGATTGTCAAGCCATCGCTCTACCAAGTGAACTACGACTACTCTATATATTATTCTTTACTATTATTATTATGGCCTTCGGGCATCTCAGTCTCAGGCCGAAATAGGGAAGGGGAAAGGATGCCGGAAGACGTCGGGTCACGGCCTGTGTTGAATGTGTTATCACAGCATTTGCCAGGTGTGACCAGGAAAACCATAAAAGAACCCCGGTCAGGATGGCCAGCAGCCGCGCCGGTTTCGAATTGGAAACCTTCCAAATGCTAACGCACTTAACAATCTGTCTATTAAGTCACGGCTGCTTGGTTGCTATACATGCTTTTTAATCTGTTAATTTACTCAGTGAAGATACCACTTTGATATTCATGTGATTAATGTATTCTATTTTATAGTAAATACATACTATCTATTATTGTTCCAGGGTGTGTCGAAGAAGGCAATTACGGACGCTGCACCTTGACCTTCGTTGTGTTACCGAAGGTTGTATCACTAAAAGTTATATAAAAAGCACAGAAGTTATTTACATGTGTTTGAAGTGTTTAATGTGAACATTTATCTTTCCTGCTTTTTTTTTGTCGTTTTTTTTTCTGTTGGACTGTTGACTTTCTAAACTCAATTTTGGAGAGAAAGAACATAGTATATTTTTTTTACTGAATCAACCGTGTGTACAATTTACTAACTGTTAAAACATAAATAAAATTGTAATGTTTTTTTCCTATATTTGGGGTTACATTTTTTTTTATTTTTATTGATTTAGATGCTAATTTTTTAAAGGTGTTGTCATGTTTTACTTAAAAATTAGTACGTACATGCCTGAATTAAGGATACCATCCCGACATTCGTCTGGGACAAGAAAACACGGAAAGAAATCAATCGGAATATTTTTTGTGGTACCCAGCATGATATGGTTTGTGGTGATTTTTTAAAATATTTTTAATATATATCAACCATACCGAAAGTATATATTTACTATCTGTATAAGATTGAAGGTTGAAGTTATAGTTGAGGCGCGTTGTATCAAAATCCGTTATATCCACTTTTATAAAACTTACCAAAAACAGGTGATTTTACAGGGATAAATTAGGTTTTAATTTGCAGCCTTTGTAGCCATAGGTAAAAATGACTATTTTTTTTTTCAAAGTATTTAGGAAAAAATTAGATATAACGAATATTGATACTACGCGTCACAGCTAAATGTATTACATATCATTCAGATTTTACGTCAGAGCGTTTTTGGTCAAATTATACCCCTTCCCTCCTTAGTAAGCAACATTAAGTAGATGCTCTATCCCTAATACGTAGACTCCCAACGAAAATAATCAAAGCTTGACCTCTCTCGCCCCCTAATGCTGACGAAGTATTTGAACGATTCCTGACATTAAAATATGTACATGCTTCAAATACGTATTTAACTGTACTGCGTAGTATCAAAATTCGTTATTTACAGTAAAAAATAAACAACGAATTCTAATACTACGCTCCACAGTTACCAATATGTGTTTGATACATGTACATTTTTTAATTTCAGGAGTCGTTCAAATATTACGTCAGCGTTCGGGGTCGGGAGTTTAAGCTTTACTTATTTATGCTGGGCGTCTAAGCATTAGGGATAGGGTATCTACTTAATATTCGTTACTCCGGGGAAGGGGGTCTAAATTGACGAAAAACGCGCTGCCGCGAACACAAAAATATTGTGTATGAAAGTGTCTAGAAAGTGCATTTAATTGTTCCAAAAGTGCTTGAAAGCGAATAAAGTGTCCTGAAAGTAGTCAAAACTAGTTTCCAAAACACACTTTTGGAACACATTAAAATTGAGGGCGCTTCTTTTTCACTTTTAAGCACTTTTGTAGTACTATTAAGGGAACACTTTTGTACACTTTTAAAGTACTTTTGAACACCTTTGAGACGCTTTCATAGCACTTTATTTCACTTTTGGACACTATAAAAGTGTTCGAAAGTGAGCTAAAGTCGTTTCCAGAAAGTGCTCAAAGGTGTTCAAAAAAGTGTTAAAAAAGTGTTTTTTTTTTTACAGTGTATTCACGTTCAGCCCGCGTGATCACTGCTAACAAATTGATATCATGTTCACGCCGTCCATTCTCAGTGAGATTTTCTCTGGTTTCCCTCAGTCCAATCAGCCAAATGCTAAACAGCATCTTCAATTATGCTAACTACTTTAATGTTCTTTGTTCCACGAACAGCTATGCACAAAGTAACTTTCCACTCCACTATCCCGGTCTGAGCCTTATATGCCTAAAAGCCATAAATAAAATTCAACACAATTCAATGCACGAAGTAACTAGACAAATTTTTGGACGTTACGTCAACTTCAAAGTTGCTCGATATCATTTAAATATAAGGGGGGAGCAATATGACATAATTAATCGCACGTATTTTGCATTGCTAATTGCAGAGCTCTAGAAATATAAAAGGATTTGAATCTCATCGCTTACTCTCTTTCAAGGAGACCACTTCTATGGTCTGATAAGCATTTGACAAGCATGTGAAAATGCATTTTCAACAGCGTTTTATAAAAACCTCCAACTGGGATAAAATTAAACAGAAAATAATGTAGGGTCGGTTTTGTGATCCAGAAATTGGTTTTAACTCTTCTTGAAAGTTTCCGACTTCCCATGAAAAATAAAATGGCGTTCGATAGACAAGAATTGTCTGCTGGTTCTGACTAAACACGTAATTTACAAGCCGAACTCATTGCACTCATGTCAGACTTCATTTTGAGAAGCTCATTGTAAGTTCAGAAGTTGTAATAGGCTAAACTAAGGACCGCTACATGTGGCTATCAGAGCTATCATATAAGGTCGAACGTGTCAGTTTCAACGGATATTCCGATGGAATTACTTCTCTTCAGGATGAAATGTGATATCCTATAATAGAAATGTTCCAGGTTGTTTGGGTGCTCTGCTGAGAAAGTACAAAATATCATACCAAAAATAAATGATGAAATAATTGACAAATATAAAAGGAATATCGTAATATGCTTGCTTGCAGTATTTCTCCGGAACTTGATCCTTTCTATGTCGCGATAATGCATATTTCATACGGAGAACAGATAAGAAAAAAAAATCAAGAATGAACGTTCCAGAAAATGCATTAATGATACAGAAATCACAAGGTAATGCTGGTGTGATGTACAGTGGAAGAACTGTTGATGGCTTGAAATATTGCATGATCCTCAAACCCCAAAGCTATTGACTAAATCCCAGTTCCTCTCGAATGTTACCGTAGTGGTTTGGGTTCCAATGTAGCTTTCAGTAATGCGAATCCGACATCAAGTGTTAGGTCTCATCTCACAAAAGCACTCTGGATTTCAAAACTAAGTGTGCTTTTATAGTGGAGCGTCGAGCAGAGCGTCGCGTTAATTTAGAAACAAATCAATGTTATCAAATGAGTACGTTGCTAGTGGAGCTTCGAGCATAGCGTCGAGCAAAGCGTTGATAATAGCGTCAAGCAAAGAAAGAATTTAATTTGTTCAACATAACGTTGAGCATAGCGTTCGGACAAGTCCGTCGGATCTCGGTTGGGCTCGTTCTATATTTTTATCTGAACACACAGTTTACACATGTGTTGTAAATTAACGTCTAATAGAAGAACTGTTAACGTTTGATGTTAAATATACTACAAGTACGGTTCTGTAAATAATTAAACAATAAGCGTTAAATTATGAAAATATTTTATAAACATAAAAATATAGTTGAAGAATAAAGACTTGGATCTCCATATTTTTACTGTGCATATAAAATACAGTAATTTTATTGGCCCGATACAATCCTTTAGATTTGAAAAAAATCCATACCTGCTGTGCAATAACACAACGCTTTGCTCGCAGCTCCACTATAAAAGTAAGATTTGTCCGCTCTGTTTGTCGCTCAAAGCGACGCTCCACTATAATAGCAGCCCAATATTCCAGATTGAACTCCTGTTCAGCTCAACGGCGTGCCTAAAACAAGTTATCACGAAACGCCGGCTCTTGAACTATCACCTCAGAATATTGATTTGTCGCTTTTCAGTTTCCAAAAGGCTAGAATTCCTATGCCATACTGATATCAATTCAATGTCCTTCGACTTTCACAAAATATATTCTTCTTTTCGATGGTCTAGAATAAACACCAAACAATACGTTCCCTTCTAAACTGTCTTACTGAAGATTTATAAAACGTGTAATTTAGATACCACCTAGTCTGAGCGAAAAATTCTAAGGACTGATTGTTTTGAATCAAATTATTGCGTTGGCGCGAATGAAATAACTGCTTTGATGCCTGGTGGGAAACACACATCAGCAAAACAACACATCGATCGACTGAGGTCACGCGTCTAATGTCACAGACTCTGTATACGTCCAGCAAACAGGCTGGGTTATCAAAACAGCCAGGAACCAGTGTGTTTTTGAACACGATCGTATGAAAGTGTAACATGAAGAAAACACAATTGCGAGTAATTTATCTTTATGAATTCAAACTGGGACCTCTGTACAGTAAGCTGCAGAAAATATAAAAGTGCATTTGGGAAAGGAATGGCAAATGAACATTGGTTTGTCAAATTGGTTTGTTCATTCGCTGTTGGTTCGTCAAATTTCGTTCCGGTAACACAACATTGCATAATGAGCCCCGTGGGCACCAACCAACATCATGTTCGGATGAGCTGGTCAGAACACCACGGAAGCGGCCCTGCCACGAGAAAAGTGCTGGTGCCATTGCAGACGAGTCCACCGTGCGATCGGCAAGGTGAAAATGTTGGGCTCATGGGTGCCACATGAGTTGACATCGGCCAACAAAAATCGTCTTTTGGAGGTGTGCAGTTATCTGAGTGTAAGGAATAAGCTGGAAGGTTTTCTGCATGGAATTGTCACTTAAGATGAAAAATGGATCTGCTATGACAATCGTAAACGGTCAGGACAATGGTTGGATCGTTATCAACGTCCAGGACGATGTCCTAAACCACCTCTCTACCCACGGAACGTGTTGTTGCTGGTATGGTGGTCTATGTTGTGCATCAAGTATTTCTCAGGCGTGGTGAAACCATCACTGCAGATCGTTACAGTGCTGAACTCCATATAATGCACCGCAAACCTGTCCGCAAGCATCCAGCAATGGTCAACATATATGGTGTCCTCATGTTGCATAACAATGCCCGCCCACACGTCGCGCAAAGAATGGTGCAGACTCTCCATGAGCTGCTGTATGAAACCCTTCCTCAACAGCCGTATTCTCCCGATCTCTCTTCCATTATGTCCTTTTCCACCATCTTGATCACGTATTGTTAGGGAAGATCTTTCCTGATGATGGGCGGAGTAACATGCAGTTGAGGAATTCATCACAGCAATTTCAAGACATATTTCGCCACGGAATGCAATCGCTGACTGGGCTGTGGCAACAGTGTGGCTGCAGACGGCGACAACTCTGATTAGCCAGGTAATGTAGTTTCCATTTTTTGTTCTTTGGACATGACGGGCCTGGGCCGAACATTTTATTCACACCAACCCAATACTCTATTTTCTAATTATAATTACATTATTAATACTTAAGCAGGTATTTTAAACCTTATATCTGAACTCTACTTTTTCAAATTTCTTCGATTTTAATAATATTGAAACTTGTCACTTATTTCCATTATCTACACGAGTTAAACCAAGTTATAAACGTCCTAATCACATCAAAATATGTAAAGATTATTTTACGTAGCAGTAAAAGATATAGCAATCAAATAGGTAATTGAAAACGTTATATACTATATCCTTTGTTTTTTTGAATTTATTATATTTATTCATTTATATTTACATATTTTATTCATTTTAGTACGTACTTTGTGCATTTCAATCATTATTTTAGAATTAATTTATACCCCCCCCCCCCTCACATACACACAGAGTTATACATGTACACATTTTATACAAGTAACTGCGCACTTACAAACCCTGTGAAAAGTTCTTCCGACGAGGCCAAGATGAAGTTTCTCAACTTTCTGGTAACTGTTACAACAGTAACTACGTAGTTCCTTCTTACATCTGCAACCATTGCTCCAACTTGATGCTTGTAGCTATGACTGCAACTCCAGCATCCAGTCACCAATCTACCGCTATAACTACTGTTCCAGCCTAAAATCCATAGCTGCCTATCATACAGCTTCACCTTCCAGCAGCCAGTTTTGTCAACAATAGTATATCTACAAGAACTACATCCAGCAATGATTTTAGCAGCAGTACAGCAGTGTGACTTGTGCATCTTACTACTACAACAACAACAACTCCAGCATTGATTTCAGTTACCAACCTACTTCTCTTGTGCATTTGAATCCCCCTTTTACTGACTAACACTCAGTATTTAACATCGAAGAACGTTCATCGAGAAACAACTTTTGACAGGACTTCAACCACACTTAACACGCGCCGTATGTGAATATTTTGCTTCAGGCCATATACTCTACCAACCAAGTATTTCACGAAGACTGCCCGAAGTGTTTCTCCTCCAAGTAAAAAGAAAACAGGCAATATTTCATGACTTTGAAACTGTTCCTGAACACTATTTTGATTAGTGCAAGTTACTTATTACAGTGCTTTTCTTCTTCTTTTTTTTTACGAAAAATACATAGAGGAACGACATATACAAGAAGAAAATTGTTACACACAGTGTGCACCGTAAGTGTATATTTAGTGTACCTATAACCGATCTTGTAGTCGCCTACTTCGAAGATACGTTAAATACTATTCCAGTTCATAGTGATACACCTTCAAACAAATTTTACGCTGAATTACCGCAAACATTTTACTCAAGGACGTACGTTGCTTTACGGACAGTTCATTAACTTGTTGAATATAACTATGAAACTATGACAAAAACATTAAAGTGATTGAAAGTATGATTAACAAATCATTTAATGTACTTATTTACGATTTACGAATATTTTCTATTAAAATCATATTAATGGACATATATCAACAAATATATATTATTTTAATTTCAATAATATACTTATGAACATTTTATAACGAACTATATAAAACTGCAATATACATATTAAAAAAGTAGTGTAATTAAGAACTTTTATAAAACAAATAGAAATAATTGATTTATATGTCTATTTACTATTTTATGTTTTGTATAATATTCACAATATTTTATTTTATGCAACCTTATCTTACAGTATGGCCTCAGTTTACTTCATATGTTTTTTTATTGATTTTTTGTTCTTTTAACTCACCCTTGCTGTATTCTTACGGAAAACAGAGTTCGTTAGTTTAAGCTGGTGACAATGTCGTATACTCGACTTTATTATTTTAAGTTTCATTTGCTTCAATTTTAGTTAGTAAAACAATGCATCTTAGTCAGTAGATCAGAGAAAATCTCGACAGAGGAAAAGATTGGACCATTTAATTGCAATGCTAGGGAAAGAATGGTTAATTGTTTTAATCTCCAACAAATACCAAAGACAATGACAGATAGCAACCACTCAATGCCAACGACATTCCAAGACAATTTGTATTTTATTTTAAAACACCTGCATGGAATGACAAGTGTTAATTCAACCTTGGCTCCCATACGAACTAAAATTAATGGTTATATAACGAACAACAAATATTCAGTGAGATAAGTTTCACGAAGAATCTTCACATTCTTAACCTTGACAGCGAGAAAAAAACGTGACATCCTTAAAATTATTATTAATATAGGATGATGTGAATATCGACATCTGACAAGCGTTTTAAGATGCCATAACCATCTCGCCTAAGAACCTCACGTTTTCCCCCATTCCTAAATTACGTAAGCTCCTTTCTGTATTTGCTATAAAAACCCATTCCTTTTTCCCTTCTTCCTCAATCTATGCTCATTCATCGCAGCTCAATCTCAGCCCAGTTCTGGCGCCGTCTTCTTGACTACTCCAGTTCTGAAGAAGTCTAGGCTAGCCATTTTCATAGCTACAACTACTTCTGGACTGTCAAATCTGTGAACTTTAAAATGTAGTCCGAAAACGATTAGACTTTATCAAAATTTCGAAGTAAAGAACTCAGTGACATTTACCAAGTTCTTCGTGAGCGCAGTACAACTGATATACTAACAACACTTGGAAACAACTTGAATATTTCGAGATGAGTTGCTATCTCTAAATACAATTAAGGTGCATGTATTTAAGTTCGTAGCTCCAAATACAAATTTAAACCTATTATTTTGTTCTAATATTTGTTTAGTATGTATAAGCGTTCAAGTGATGATCCATGTTTCTGTTGTTGAGACGTGCCGACATCTCAAAAATGCATTTCTTTGTTACCTTCCAAACTATCATTTGTCCCTCTAGATGTTGGAATCTGAGCTACATAAAATTAAACCAAATGAGCTACGACCTCCGAAAACAGACAAAGTATAAATGATCAACGCCCCAATTAACTTTACTCTATCCCAGAAGTCAGTTTGTTAGCAATATTGTCTACTAGAAAGATCACCAATGTCACCACGAGCTCCAGGTGGTTTTATATGCAATATTTTCATTAAGTCCGCATTAGAGAACCCAAGTAATTCGAGAACTCTGACTCTCACTATAGCAACAAGGACATTTATAATAGATTCTAGCTTAGTAAGATGCGTGGGATATGCCATGGACCATATAGGCGAGTAATATTCAATAGTAAGACTTGTAAAACAAGCTAAGCGCAGACGATTTCGACTTTGTGCAGCGATAGGGCAAACCTAGTTCTCATAGCACTTCGAGTAATTTGAGTAATGTGTTCAGTGAAAGTGAGCTTGGTGTCAATAACACTCACCAAGGTCTCTGAAAGAAGAAACAACATTTACAATTATATTTTTAATGGTGTATGAGGAATGGATTGTGTGTCTTTTCAGGGAAATAGACAGAACTGCACATTTTGAGGATTTAGCTTTAAATTCCAGGTATCTCATGTAACAAATTGAGATATGTCATCTCGTAAGTTTATGGCATCGTGGAGAGTACAGATTTATCTGTAAAGTTTACGGTTGTAGGCGAATAGGAGAATCTCACCTGAGGTATCTGAAAAAAGAATAGGTAGGTTATCAAAAAAGAAACAATAGAGGTCCTGGAACTTCCTTGGGAAAGTCCAGAGAGAACGGGAATGAAGCTCGAAGAAGATCCACAGACTATTACACGTTGTTGCCTACTATGAAGGTAGTTCTTTAATAGCTGAAATAGTTTAAAGTATAACTACAAATTAAGATGATTTTGGAGTTTCTTTTAAATTTGAATTTTGGGATTTTGTCTCAGACTTTGGGGTCTCGTCCTACGGTGTAGCGGCGATGAACATCCGATGTTTGTAAGCCATAGACGGTCGAGTGCGCTAATCTTGAAATAATTTTATTAAATAATAATAATAATAATAATAATAAGTTTACTACTCATAATTAGCCATATGAGTATTCGGAACATAATAATGTTTGCATGGAATTTTGCTTTCAATTGTTAACGTATTTTAATGACCAACCATTGAATTCCAGTTTTTTTTTTTAATTTCTGTAATAGAAAGCTTAGGTCTACATATCACAGCCTTTCTTACATTTCATTTCTTCAGTTGTGCATTTCCAACTTTCCCATTGCATATGGGAAATGAACTTTACAGCATATAACCTCAATAGATTGACTAAATCCAAATATGAAGTGAAATGTAAGAACAAGAGACGTTCACCATGTACGATGCTTGCTTACATCGTTCTTCGGTAAGTAAATTATCATTATTTCTGTGCAACGAACGAGAAAACAAATTTGCAAAGACAGCATAGAACAGCTTTCAATCAGAAATGAGGCGTAATAACGATCCTCTCATTAAATCAAGAAGCGTAACAACTGCACTACCTGTTCAAAGTAAAGAGGTTGCTTCTTCAACTCGTATTTAAAATAATATCTACAAATTGTATTTAATCATCAAGACTTATCATCGAATCCTAAAATGTTATTTAAAGGAAAGACGGGAAAAGTAACATGGTCGGGCAAAGTGAAATTTCGCTGTTTCCCAGCAGATGCGCAACGAGAAAATTTACAGTTTGTACCAGTATAGAGAGGTTCGTGACGGCAATTCTATGACGCAATGGAAAAGTTCGCTCGCTGCTTGGCGCGAGAGTAGAGTAGAGAAAAGCTTACACGTGAGCAAGCGACTGTTCAGAGAGTGGAAGTAAAAGGGTCGTAGTTCCTTAACTATATCCGGAAAATAAAATTGTTATACGTGGTAAGTACTTTCTTTAGTACCTTTGTTATAATACCACGAAATGATATTGTAAATAATTACTCCTATGTATGACGTGAGTAAAAGATAAAAAAGGTGTTAGAGCGTGGAAAGATAAATATACAAAATCGGGCAAAGCTAAACATAGTTAGCAGTTTAGAAATGAAACATTATTGTTCAATATAGGACATTTACTTTAGTGCAATTATGAAAAAATAATATAGATGAATTATTAACACATTCCTGGAAATGGCAGTAGAATCAACAAACCAAAAATTGAAGAATGTTCTCATTTTACTTTTCATCCCAATTGTCAACATTTTAAAATAATATTCAATTGTTTATATATTGTACTCTAGATTATTATACACTAGCAAAAGTACCCGCCCGTTGGTGCGGAATGAACATGTTGGCAACAGTCATTGGCCCATTCGCAACTACTCACTTCCACTTGGTGGGCTGCGCCCTTAACTTCGTAATATTTGTTTTTTTTGCACCCTTTATCGTAGCCAGATTCTCGGGAGGGTACAAATATGCTGTAGCTATTACTACAACCACCACCACTACTACTACTACTGCTACTAATACTCCTGCCGATACTACTACAATGCTTTAAAATATTAAATCTAAGCATTTTTATTTACGAAAATCCACATTTAAATTTAAAACTTATAATTTATTTATTTCTGATTATTGTTCTAACTTGAGAATGGAAACAATGTATTAATTGCATTATTATAACAATGAAATTACTGTTTTTAGAAAACAGATCCCGACACAATCACTTCCAGTTGTAACGAACAAGTATACCTGTCGTTTAAACTAGCTTAATTAATGTGTGTATCTCTAATGCGCATGTATTTTTCTTTGTTTAGTAAGTAACGAAGTTTGGTCAACCGTATATTTAATCATGAGACCTATATTATTGGAATTAATGTGTGTTTTGATTTTTAATGTATGTGATAGTTATGTATGCTGTGTGTCTATGGTGTTGTACAAATTTCTATTCTTATTTGCATATATAGAGGAACTTTTTTTATCCATTTTGAATTTTTTTGCCAGTGAATATTTCTTTCTGGGCAAAGAGTACTCAATTCTTCAGCTCCGAAAAAGCACTTGTTGCTGGGAAAGTTTCAGCCGTTGGTCGCCAAGAACGCGAAGCTCTTTGTTTAAATACGTAACATCTGCTTTGTTCTGGCAAGGGTTATGATCACTATATAAACGACCATGTGTGGTCCAATCAGCACTCTCTGGCAGACCACCACCTACGATGTAGTGCGGCAGCGAAGCAGCAGAGCAAAGTCGAACTGATTTTTTTTTTTTTTTGGCTATGGGGCGATTCAGTACACTCCGTCATTGATTCTTACTTTCTTATCTATATTGAAGTATTATGTAAAAACTTTGGTAAACTTGATTTTTATATTGATCAGTCTAGTAACTTTGGACTTCGGCCCGTGATTCGCCTCTTAGCTATTAAAATCCACACCCATGCCGGGACTCAAACCCGGGACCTTCGAGTCGTTGGACTATCGCCGTAGACCACACGGCCGGCATTGAATTATTGTGTTTATTTATCCATTGAATTGAATTTTTTGAGATAGTAATTGGGGACTGACGGCAACAGAAGTTGCAGCTTTTCCCACATTTTCATTAAACCATGGGAACTGAATTAATCTCCGTCCTTACATTCTCCAACACGAGCGTTGCTCAATGAGGGGAGTAAGGCAATTCGGTTAGTTTATGCACCTTATCAGAACATAGCCAACTCTTGAGTTACAATAAAATTTTGGCGGGATTCTGTGGCATCCTAGGTCACAGTATCCTACTCACTAATTGAGAGCTTGACCATTTGGGCATTACATACTCCAATTCTTGGGACGTGTAATCAGTCAATTATGTTACATATCTCACATGAGCGCAGCTCGATAGAAGGGTGTAACCATTCTTTTAACTATTCTCTCGCTCTCACGTAACTGGATTTTTTTCGCATGATATTTTATTGCTGTGAGATATTTACGCGTATGTGTGAGCGTAAGATGACTGTGGGGGTGAATGGGCATTGTGTTCCTTCCGCTAAAGTTACGCTTAATTAGAAGGCCAGATGTATGAACTATTAAGCGACCCCCATTGCTCATGTGTTTTGTCGGTGTAAATCTTCAAGCATTGCTTGATAGGAAGGTACATCTATTTTATTAGAGCAAGTTAAGCTGCTATCTCCCTGTATGATTACTCAAGAGCCGAAACTGAGATATAGATTTCTGATAGTATAAATGATTTTGCTTTGCCAAGCATCGGGTATTTGGAGGACAATCTAGTGTCCAATATGTTCGTCACCCCAGGGTGTTTCGTTGTTGTAGGGCCTTAAAAATAGGTCGGTTTATAAAACGACAATTGAAATATGTCCATCATTGACTCAATCTTTTCTCCACTTCGAGTTCAATGAGGGGGCATATTAGAGTTTGTCAGGCAATTATAGAAACCCTCATAATTAGCCCCCAATTTGCTGAAAAAATAAATCTCACTGCCTGGATAGGATTACATGTGTGTAATTCCCACAAAAGAGGTCCTATAATTTTCTAAAGAGTACCAATTACTCTTGACCTCTATGCTGCGCTTGTTCGGTTTTTTGTTATCTTTTGTCCGAAACAGAGCCTATTTGAAAGTTTTTTCTCTCTCATACTTCTATTTAAGACGAGGATGGCGCGGAGCTATTCTGGACAACATAGCAATGTAGATGCAAATTTATTGCGTGATTTTAGTACCAGTTTGTGTATTTGTAACATCCTTCCGCTTGGATATATGCGATATGCTCTAATTTCTGCAAACTTAATTGGTCATCAAGGTAGGAGAAAATTGTTTTCTTTCCCTTTAGAGAATAGACTAGACTCCTAACTTTAGACGACCTGAGTGAATGCTGCATAAAGGTCTTAAAATAACATTCAAATTCAATTTCCGAACTTTGGTACAAGAAGCATTGCTTTCAAGAAAGGTAAATATTATGGTCAATTATCGCTTGTAAATGTCTCAAGGACTTACTAGAACAACTGTGCAATGAGTACGGATCTTTTTTCAAATAAAAACATATAAGTACTATAGCTTTTCTGGGCACGTATAAGTGATATGCCGTATATACAATTTCATGAGATATTTTCTCGGACAATTCGTATTAAGTTCCTCGATTTAAAGGACATATCAAGTAACAAAAACTATATAAACTTTATTTTTATATGGACCAGTTTAGTAACTTTGGACTTCGGCCCGTCACGATTTGCCTTTAGCTGTTAAGTGTTAAAATCCACACCAATGCCCCTGCCGGAAATCGAACCCGGGACCGTTGAGTCGATAGCCTACCGCCGCAGACCGCTCGACCACCCGGCCGGCATCAAGTAACAAAACTTGGATTCCACGTAAGTATTGTTAAGAGATTTCCCGATCAAGAAGACCTTAGCACACTATAGGCAAGAAACCTAATCTACTGGCTAAAATTGTTAGTTAAAAGTAAAGGCTAATGGTTTAAAAGTAAAGGGTAATAATGGTTTACAGACAGCAAACAAGTACTACATACACATTTGACACAAATACCAAAAACTATAGCACAGAACGGTAACCGGGAACATAGTAAAGTGGTGAGTGCCTGTACAGTGCTCACGAGCAGTATGCACTATGTACCTTTCGGGGAAGGGGAATAGTTCATATTGTCAACGCACGGTAAATCTCTTGACACAAAAACTTAATCAAAAATGAACATTATATGAACGCATATGAAATTTATGTGAACTTACTGAAAAATTGTAAGTTTTTGTGTGCTCAATGTGTCTTTTTATTAGCTCTTAAAATTAATGCATATTTTGCACACATTAAGTCCATATTTACTGAAATTTACATTATCCAGAGCGTTTTCAGCTCACTTTTAGTACATTTGCCATTATTAAGTGAACCTTTTGAGGATGAATTATGTATCAGCATACTAGAAATTCATATGTTGTGCACTAAAAATGTGATTTAGTTCAAATAATTAATGCCACGAAAAATTAATATATTATGCACAAAAATGGTGGTAAAACTGGAACATATGAACTTTTTCTGGACACATTGTGTACTTAAATGTACTTTAATTTTCAGTATTGGTATCAGAGAACCATATTTACCAGGTGCGTAAATATGAAACCGGAATTTGTCCATAGACGGCGTTACCTGCCACTGTGGTTACCGTAAAACTGCGTCCTTGGCGCCATTTGTTTCTTTTAACTGCTGATAACGATTTACAACTCACAACCAGACAAGTTTCATGTCATAGTGTAGTGTTTAATAGCGTTGAACATTGCGCAATTTGTATCTACAAACTACGATGTGCGGACAGCATTGATTTTTTGTTACCATTTGAAGAAAACTGCTGCAGAATCGCATCGCATGCTTGTCGAAGCTTACGGTGATCATGCTCTTGGTAAGTCACAGTACTCTGCGTGGTTTAAAAAATTTAAAAGTGGCGATTTTGACGTGAGAAACTAACAACGGGGAAGACCACCGAAAAAGTTTGCAAACAGCAAATTGCAAGCTTTGATGGATGATGACGCTCAAAAGCAACAACTCGAGGATCAATTAAATGTGACACGAGAAGCAGTTTCGATAAGTTTAAAAACCATGAGCAAGATGCAGAAGGTGGGAAAATAGATTCCACATGCATTGATTGAAGGACAGCAGGGAAACCGAAAAACCACTTACGAAATTCTGCTCGCCAGGTACAAAAGGAAATCATTTCTCCATCGAACTGTGACTGGTGACGAAACGTGGATCTATTTCGAGAATCCTAAGCGTAGAAGATCATGGGTAACTCCAGGAGAACCGGCGACATTGACTGGAAGACCAAATCGCTATGGACGGAAAACAATGCTTTGTGTTTTGTGAGATCAGAAGGGAATGATCTATTATGAACTGCTGAAACCTGTCGAAACCGTTAATACCCAACGTTATCGACAACAAATGATCGATTTGAATCAAGTTTTGCGTGAAAAACGACCAGAATATGACCAAAAACAACATAAAGTGATTGTGCTTCACGATAATGCACCCTCCCACACAGGAAAACCGGTCAAGGAAACGATTGTGATGTTTGACTGGGAAATCCTTTCGTATGCGGCTTACTCACCAGACTTGGCGCCTCCCGATTTTCACTTATTTGCATCCATGGTACACGCACTTGCTGACCAACGCTTCACATCTTACGAAAATGTACGAAAATGGCTTGATGACTGGTTTGCAGCACAAGAGGCATCCACACATTGCCGGAACGATGGCAGAAATGTGTGGCCAGTGATGGCCAATACTTCGAATAAAATAGTTCTTAGCACTGTCATCCAGTCACTGTCTTTTCTGTACATAAATTCCAGTTTCATATTTACGCACCTGGTAATACTGTAAATTATTTTTCTTTCATATTATTATTGTTTATTTAGAAAAATTATAATTAAATTCGGTGCAATTTCAAAGACGCAAAGGGCATGAACCATGAGACCCCTTGAAGTACCATACCCCAGAAACTTTTATACATGTCCCAATAAATATTTATGGCGTTTGTTATTAAAAAAATAGTAGTATTACTTCTTTCACTATATTACTTTAATAGCAGATAACTATGAAACTCTCGCAGATACCAAAAATCATTCTCAAATAATCGTAATGAAGAGTTATATGACCTTTCTACCAATACAAATATCATTATTATATCTTAACAATTGAGATGAAATGGAACACAGTGGATCTAATATGTTTCTACGGAAAATTTGTAAACATGTTAATTTCAAACATAATTGTAAAGAAAACATAAAATCATTGATGTACTAGCTCGTGTGACTTCATGAAGATGACATTAACGTGGTGTCTAATTGTTGTAGAGACGCGGTGACTAAATAGTGTAGCGCCCACTTCTGGTGCTAGGGCATATACGGTTCGATAACCGATCATGCCATTTGGGCTTCGTGGTGGATACACGCCCTGTGCGTGGGTTTACTCGGGTCACTCCCGTTTCCTGCCGCTTTCTTCATTCCAGCAATTCATCTCATCATGATCCACACAGCCTGAGCCAAAGTTGCTTAAAGGCGTTACAAGTTAAATTCAAATTATGTTTTCAGTAATAGCGATTTATCAATTATGTCTGTGAAAATGTGTTATAGTATATTGCTAAAATGTTTCAATAGGAATAAGCAAACGAGTAAGGATCGAGACCTAAACAGTCAAGCGGAGAAAATGCAAAACACAAAAAGGAAAGAAAGTACACCAATATCGTATAGACCCTATTCCTCCTGAATATATTTCAGATTATCTCGCTTTCAACGTTAAACCAAACTTGCATACAAAACATTTCATACCTGTTAAAGTAAAGCAAGCTATAATTGAATCTAGAAAGGTAGTCGAGACGCTAGAATTTGTTGTCAATGTGAATATTACAATTTTTTAGATAATCAATATACTCTGTGACGAATAAGTAACATAAATTGTGATTCGCAGAATATAACATCAACTGTATCTTACACATCACCAATACTGCAATCAATTGCAGAAACAAAATAAAATTTCCGTATTCCGAAAATGTCTCGAAGAGATTTCAAAAGAATATAAACATCTAAATACTATCGACACATTCAATTTGACATCCGCAAAACTTGTATGTAATATGGTGTGTAAAAATCCAGAATTACTTACTTATTTACTTACCCCGTTTTGTTGAAACCAGTCATTGTTACGGATGTGGGGAAACCGCATCAGCTCCTGCCATCAATTGTGTTCTGTACAGCAACATAGCGATCAGGCTTTACGGTCACAACGAACTTATAATCATCAAAATATATGGACCCATGACGCCACGCGATGACAAAGCACACCACGCTGTTACTTTGTTGCTGTGTAAAGAAACCTCTTATAACTGATACGGTTTCTAGTCAGCCCAGTAACGAACATTGTTCTTATTTATTAGGCGGAAGTGGGCTTCGTCCGACATCCGCAGCTTCTTAATGAAATTATCATCCTCGTTCACCTTGGCCAACAGTGTCTCACAAAATTATCTACGTTGTAGACAATCATTAGATTTCAGGTACTTGCCTATGTGCGACTTGTAAGGATGTTACTGTAAATCTTGCTAATCTTGATGGTCTACTACCACAGTAGGCAAAGAATTCTTTCATTGTAGACAGAGATGCAGCCATAGCGAATAGCTGGAAGTCTTACTGCTGGAAAGGGAGTGACGTCCCTTCCCTTGGTAGTGAAAGAAGGACCACTGTAAAAAGCCCCGAAGAGTATAACTTCTTCACACAACTGGGAGCTTCTTATTATACGTTGAGTGTAGTTGCCTGGCCCCCAAGGAAGGGAGGTTAGGAATTTTATGGACTATCCCCTATTCTTCAAGCTTCGTGAGGAGAAAGTTTAGCCTGGAAACTTTTATCGTTAGTGTCTTTTAATCTGTGGTTGTGCACATATTGTGAACAATAATTGAAGACCAAGAATTAACGCAAAATGCGCTTCATAACTTTCAGCGGGAGGGGTAGAAACGTGAAGAAACCACAGTCTTCAGCGATGGCTAGAATACTGGTGAAATTTTGGAGATAGGAATCCAGGATTCCCCAATAATCAGTCAAGGAGGAAGTATAGGAGAAGGTGGAAATAAACTTAAGGAAAAGGAAGGAGAGGATATTTATACCATAGAGAATCACGAAACCAAGCGTAAACGGTCAGAACTCGAAAGGGATGATGCAGAACTATTATTGGATAGGTATTAAGATAAGTCTCCGTTTTATTGATGGACTACTTAATACATCAAAGACGGGTGTGAATAAAGTAAAGGCGATTAAGTTAAAGCTGGTCCTCTGGATTGCAAAAATTGGCAATTTGGAGGGTCAGCTTCTTGCCCTGCGTGACGAGTTGCTCGCTGCAAATATGGAAAACCAGAGGATTAGGGTAGAACGAATGAAAATGCCTTATATGGGGAGAACTCAGAAGTAGTCACGGAGCTTAAAGAATACATTAAAATAATCCAAGTCAGTAATGAAGAATTGGGGAAAGGGGAGTGAAATAGAGACAAAGCTCAAGTAACTACAAGGGACAAACGGAATATTGAAAATAAATTAAGAAAGAAAAAGAACCTAGATATATGGTAACAGACTTCCAAAAAGAGCTTTACAATACCAAGCGAGTATTAAAATTAGCAATAAAAGAGAAAGGAAAACAAACAGGAAAATAGAAAGAGTCAAGCGGAAATCATGAAACTGTGGGTAGAGGAGCCTAAGACAAGGGAAATCAATATCAAGTAAGAGGGCGTTAGACAAAATACATCAAGAAATAATAAATTCTCTACAACTGGATAAACAGAGACTGCAAGTTAAGCTGGTGGAACCAGAAGGTGAATGTAAAAAACAGAAAATGGGAGTGAAATAATTAGAAATGAGAGGCAGAAGGAAGAAGCAGCAGCTCAAGTGAGGGAATTAGCAGATATGGTAGTGTTCACCAAAAATATGACGGAAAGAACTGAAATGATAGAAACAATGAGATCTAATGTGAAGCCGACAATGTTGATCAAACCAAAACATCAAAGTAAGAGTAAGTCAAATATCTATGGTGAATCTGTAAACTGTAGATCCAAGGAAAGAAATGGTTTGATGATAATAGGAGAAACACAAAAATAATTGGATAAAATTATAAATAAATGAAGTCCAAAACTACTATATCTACGATAAGCAAACGAAAAGAACCAACCGAATTTTAAAATATATTTTAGACGTGTATATGAGGAATAATGATGAGATTGTTAACCTCTTGATTGAATAAACATTTAGAAAAAACGTTTAATAGAAGCTAGGAATTCGATAAAAATTAGATTTAGAACAGGCCCAAAAGGAAAAAATAAGAGCCATGTGGTGTTGGAAGTCAAGAATGAAGCAAGAAAGGAGCTGCTGAAACAAGTCAAAATCTTCGTTCATTCGAGGTGTATACCATAAAGGATTATGTTTCAATTGCACAACGTTTCAGATGCTATGAGTATGGACATATTGAGAGACACTGTGTAAGGAATAAGCGATGCTAAAATTGTGGAGAGAAGGATCATAAAAAGGAATAGTGTCAGAATGTGGGGCAGGAAAAATATATATCCCGTGTAAAATAAGGAAGAAGTATGTAAAGCAAAGGAAATCAAACACATCGTATAAATATGTATATGAGAATTATATATCTAGGATTGTGTGTGATATCCACTTTATGCAGATAAACCTGCATAGATAAAAAATAGCAACTGTAGAAATGAGGAATTTGATGCAGACAAGTGACACGGATATTTGTATTGTGTAAGAACCATATACGTGGAGGGCTATAATACCTGGTGTGACACTAACAACGAGGGTATTCTTGAAGGGAGACGTACAAATGGCAGCAGTCTCATTGCTCAATAATCGAGATAAGTGCTATTCTAATTGATCAATATAGTGATAGTAAAATGATATGCATTGAAATTAAAACTAAAAGGATCACGTTATTTTTATAAATGCATATTTTCAGTTTGCTGATGATGTAGAAGTGCACGTTAATAAGTTGAAGCGTGCTCAATATTATTTTAAAAATTATCAGATAATTGTCACAATGTACTGGCTATAGATGATAAAGGTGAAATCGTCAAGGATGTGATTTTACAAAATAATTTGTACTTAATAAATGAAGCTGGAAATCCACCCACATACAGGGTTCGGGCAGGAACCAATAGTCAAATAGATTCAACACTGGAAACACAAGAAGTATCTAAGAGAATAAGGGAGTGGAAGGTAAATGATTGCGTAACTGTAAGTGATCATAACATGATTGAGTTTATTTACGGCTAAGAAAGGAACGAAGGGTAAGATGAAGAAAGTCTGGTGGTATGATGTAATACAAAAAATATGAATAGAGAAAGAATAAAGAAATAAAGTTACCCGATATAGAAGCGGGAGAAAACTTGGATAATGTAACAAAAGGAAGTAGAAGTAGCTGTAATAAACTCAATTAAGAAATCAGTAACTCAAAATAAAGATGAAATTACCGTCATGTGATGGTAATTTCCAGATGCCCTCACCGCAATCCTCGAAAAACGTGGTCGGACTATTACTACCCTGATCTCTTTCTCCCGCCAAGTTTAACAAACCTTCTACAACCATCTTCTTACGTCACCTCAATACACACGCCACCAAAGAACGTGGCCATAGTATTTCTCTTAAGATCATTACTGCCACGATACCCCCCAGGGATCATTACTCTCGCGATCGGGTTTCCGAGAACATCGACCTATTTCTACTTGATCTTACTCTAACATGCACACCCAAATCGAAGTCTCCACTAGTCCTGATGTGTTTACAGCCTATGCTGGAAACTGCAGTAGTTGAATTTGAATTTAATCCCTTTAGGCAACTTAGGCTCAGGTCGCATGGATGGTGATGGGATGAATTGGTGGAATGAAGAAAGTAGGAGAAAGCGGAAGTATCGCGAGAAAACGCACGCATAACTGTGTTCGTTCGCCACAAACCCCACATATCACTAGGAGGGATCGAACCGATGATCACTAGCACCAGAGGTGAGCGCTATACCATTTGGCCACTGCGACCCCATGAAACTGCGTTAGTATCGAGTACCGCAGTTAGTAATGATTCTAGTAAAGTGTATCATTTTTTTAGATTACCATAGTTTCTCACAAACTATTAACAAATTCTGATTTTATATATCAGACTAAGGGTAGAGAAACCATGAGTGTAAAGGAGGTAATCTTTGTACAGTAGGCAGAAGCCATTCCTTATTTCGCCTAGTAAGTTGAAACCTTTGGATGTTACCTATGCCATCGTTACAAAGCAAATCAAGACACTACGCCAGAAGTGAGATGCCTTCTGATAGTAGTAGCAAATTAAGTAGGCAAGATAAGGATGATGTTGATGATGAGTTTGACAATACAGTTTTAGAAATAGAAGAATATGACGATACAGATGAAGAACCAGCAGAGGAAAAAGAGAAAAAGAATGGACAGGGGAGGAGGGACGGCGACAAAGTTTTAGTTACAAGATCAGAAATACTACAGGTATAGTATTAAATCTACTTAGCATAGTTATTTTGACCTTAAATAGTCCTTCTAATGGTATTGCCGGTGCAATGCTTTTGTGTAAATTTGATAATGATTTATTCAGTAACAACAAAATGGCAAAAAACAGAAGATCCGCTATAATAGAAATAATAGTTTCTGAGATTTGAATCTGATCCACTCTGCACATGACCTGTTTTCTCTCTCATTAGAAGAAACCATCGAAACTATAGACAATTATGCCTGAGGCGGAATCTTTGTCGCATTTCGTACCAATAATGATATTTGTGTGGTATTATGGTCACATTCCTCTCCACACAATAAGCGAAGAATTTAACTTTTTGACACAAAACTATTTTTAAAACTAATCAAATATTTCAGTTGGTGTCATGGCCTGTGAGACAGACCTCCCAGCTTCAAGAAGGGCGTGCTTATGCTGAGGCTTCCTGTTCACTCACGGTACTTCTGGTGCTGATGTATTATAGAACCCAATTTCCGCCTTAGAAAAATGACTAGCGAAGCGATTTTCAAGTCTGTTTCCACAAAAGACTACATTCTTATTTTAAAAACATCACCTGCCAATATTCTCTCTAACTTAAACTATCCAATCCAGAGGTAAGGGTAGTTTCTTTTTACTTCTCTGAAACATATCAAATTGATCATCCCTAATAAATATAGTCCTATTAGAATGCAATTACGTCCATGAAACATATCCAGGACTTAAAAGTTTTAGGCATTCAATGTGTTGACAACAGTATTCCACAAGACTTTAGCTATGGACAGAGTTGTAGTTGTCAGGGCTGGCCAGGGTACTTTTCTTAAATGCCAGAAAGTGCCCCGTCTCCTTGTTTTACGAAAGTTATTTAATTTCGAGACGTCTGGTAGCTTTACACTACAGTGATACTTATTTTCTGTGCCACTGTCTAATTAAAAGTCCTTACAATTTAAAGAGTTTCGACAGATTTTTAGTGAAAATAATAAATTGTGTTTCCTACGTGGCGCTTTGCTAACAGAGACGGTTGAGTATCATTCTAGTAGGAGTGGCATTAATATCAGCTTATTCCATAAGTAATATCATATTTTTGGACTGAGGGAAAAACGATAACTTACCTGGAACGCTACCGTTAGCCAGGAAAATAGTCTCCTTCCAACACACACTGCTACCCATCAACTAGTTGTTGAATCCCCAGCTGAAAGAACTCGCCGATTTTGTAGGCAAAGAACTGGGTGCGTGTTCGTCGCACATTGCAGTGTTTTCTCGCAAAGGTGGTTTAGCAGGCTGCGGAAAAGACAGTGGTCTGTTGATGCAAGATCTGATAAAAACGCCGGGTAGGGGAGTTCCTCCCAGCCACATTCCTCATTCTTAGCACAGGTCCCTCTTGTCATACGTGGACGCGCGTTAGTCACCGTGGTTGAGAACACCCATACGAATTGCGATTAACCAGAGCAGGGCGTTTCTCCAAAAAAATGCAATCTGTAGGCGTTCAAGTTGCTGACACACATATGCATTGATGGTCTGGTTACGTGGCAAGCGCTCAAAATTGATTATTCTACGGATATCTCACCAAAAACTCTACATCATTTTGCAGGGGTGGAGATTCGGTTTTGGTACAGTTCCTGCGGATCCCATTTAGGTACCCACTGCCGTTTGCGTGTAATGTTATGGTAGAGGGCCCACTTTTCATATCCTGTCACCAGTGTCCAGAAATGGCTCATATCTGTGACGGGTGAGCAGGGAGCTGCAGATGTCAACTCGCTGCTGCTTCTGCTGCGGCGTTAACGCATGAAGTACCCATTTTTCGAGTTTCGACACGTATCCAAGGTTCTGCAGATGACGAACGGCAGAATGGGTGGCATGGAATTTGCTGCCCAGTTCAACATCTTGCATTGGGTTTTGTCTCCACTAATGCTCATAGTTCATCTTTGTCCAGTTGCACAGGTCTCCCTTCTCGTTGTTTAATTGTGAGGCTTGTGTCCCCAGACCGAAACATTTGGAACCTCCTCTGGAATTTTCGCACATTCACAACACCCTAATCATATACGGAATCGATATTTCGTGCCGCTGTGCTGGCTGGATGTCCCTGATGAAATTCATACACCATGGTATGCCATATGTGGGGCTCGGACATTGCCATGATTAAACAAGTCACGCTTTCAAAACGTGGAGTAGACCATTCTTCTTCTACACACTGCTGCACATTCAAGTACTGTATATGGCTCAGTTATAGCACGTGCCGTCTACTTCACTATTCACTCGTCAGATGGCGTCATTGCAGCGGTCATTGAAAAAAATACTTATGGGATAACCCGATACTACTATTGCTATACTGCAGATATATATATATATATATATATATATAGATGCTTATCAGAATAATGGAAACACCTGAACGAAAGTGCAACTTACCAGATTAATATGGTGTCGGGCCACCTTTCGCCTTCAGAACAGCCTTGATGCGACGTGGGATGGAGGCATAGAGGTCGTGAATGGTAGCAAGTGGAATATTACACCATTCCTCGTGCAGGGCATCGGCCAGTTCTGTGAGAGAGGATGGAGGTGGAAATCGTCGCCGGAGTCGTTTCCAAGATGGACCACAGATGTTCAATTATGTTGAGATCTGGGGATTGGGCGGGCCAGGGGAGGTGTTGAACTTCATCCCGATGTTCCTCAAACCACGCTGCAACAACTCCAGCTGTGTGAATGGGTGCATTATCATCCTGGAATATGGAGTCATTGTCCGGGAACAACATCCGGACCATAGGATGCAAGTGGTCTCCTAAAATTGCGACATAATCGTTAGCAGTGATGCGTCCGCGAAGTGTGACCACAGGACCCAATGAAAACCATGATATTGCGGCCCACAGCATCACCGTGCCGCCGCCATGTTTCACAGTTGGGCGGAGACACTGCAGATCATACGCTTCTTTGGGCGTTCTCCACACATAAACACTGCCCGTGGTTTGGAATAGGGTGAATGGTGACTCATCCGACCATACCACACGTTTCCAGTCGTCAACGGTCCAAGTTGCATGGTCGCGGCACCATTTGCGGCGTGCTAAAGCGTTCTGGTCCCTGATGA
>JAGDQP010014664.1:0-13939 GCA_022664845.1 Lepisma saccharinum | reverse complement strand
ATACTGGATAAGTATCAAAATTCTGCTAATCGAACCCGGAACTTCCCTCACAAAGGGCGAGAGCGTTAACCATGTGGATATCCGGGAGCCAACCCAGAAACTCATCCTGACTGGACCAGGCATGCCCTCCCGTTTCGATTTTCGAACCGTATAAACTCTGAAAGAAAGTGGCGAATCATAATTAACAGAAACTGGTGAATAGTCAATGGTTTGTAATGAGTTTCAGCACGCCAAAGATTACAAGTAGTGGATGTCACTATTACATTCATGCACGTAAGAACTTTATTTTCTATGGGACAGTCTAGTAATACTTTTGACTTCGGTCCGTCACGATTCGATCCTTTTCACCAAGTTAGAATCCACAAACACTCATGCCCCTACCAGGACTCGAACCCGGGACCTTCGAGTCGTTGCCCTAGCGCCTGCATGCACGACCCGTGGCTATTAAAATATTAAATTTAATGAAATATTAAAAGTTTCAAAAATCCCGATTGCTTGATGAAATGTTGACTACCGCAGTCTCTCTTATCTTTACTCTTCGAATTTCAAATATTGTCAGTTCCAATATAAATAAGAGAAAGCTCACGCAGGGCTTCGGTGCTAATCATTTCATCTGGGAGTAGAGTTAAATAAAAAATCGGAAAAACTATGTAGCCAGTGTCATACTATCTTGACTAAGGAAAATTTTTCAGGACTCTTTTTTATCTTTAGCGTAACACGTTCAGGATAACAAAAAAGAAAGCTCTTTTAATTATTGTCTGTCTGTATGTGTGTTTATGCTAGTCTGTACGTCACGAGTTCGAGTACCGAAGTCTGGCACAAATGAGTGAGTGTTTAAATGATACCTTATTTAACTGGCACCTACGTAGGGAAACGTATGACTGTCTCCAGCCACTTGTGGTCTGTCTGTACACAGAGTTCCGAAGATCTATTTATTTCGGGTATCTCCATATACAACTCGGAGACTATTTTACATTGGAGCTTAGCAACAACAACAAGCATGAACAATGGGAAAGGAAATTGGACGGAAACGGACATAGCCTTGAAATAACATATGATCCCGGCATTTGCCTGATAAGACTTGAAAACTTCAGTCAGGATGGCCGTCTCCAGGAATGGAATCCTGGACCTCCGGAATGCGAAGCCAGCTCCAAAGCATTGAGCCACGGCCGCTCGGTGCTTCATTTCATATCGCTTTTGTTTCACAAAATGTTCGTTAGCTTTGACATACCGTAGATGAATTTTACCTGTTTTATTTTGAATGAATGAGAGTATGATGAAATAAAACCCTGAAGAACACAGAGTTAGGTATTAGAAAGGTCGTCGCATCAAGTTTGTAAACAATGTTACTTTTATTTCCATTAATTTAGTTATGAAGCAAAGATTCACTTAAATTAGAAAAATTAATGCATATGTACGAGCTCCTAAACTTCGTTCCTTTGTTTCAATAATTCTCCTATTCATCGTGAGGCGTTCCGCCTTTTCCACTGTGCACACAAAACAACTTAATAGATAATGAGTGCATCTGAAGTGAGTCTAGCATCTCTGCACTCTCACACTGCAGGGGGCAGCCACCAAACAGATGCATTCATACGAGGATGTTTAATGTTTCCTGCCTCATTTCTTTTGCTGCTGATGGATTTTTGCGAGGTGACAAAGGAATGTAGCCCGAAAGAAGCTATTTCTTCGGAATAAATGTAACACTACTACCAAGATTTGATTGTGTATTACCATAACTGCCGTCATCGTAAATCGAAATTCCAGGAATTTCTCACTATTAAATGTCGCGAAAGAACACCCCCCTTAGAAATTTTTCTTAGGGGGGGTGTTGTCGAAGTCTAGGGAGGGTGTTAGGGGGTGTCGGAGGGGTGTAGCGTACTCCCTGCGTCCAGGTTGCTGTTGGTTATTGGTCATGATAAGTATACTAACAATTGTCATAAAGATAAGGGTTTTGACATGTGGCAGAACAGTCACGATGAAGTGACTGTCGAACGTTGTAGCTACCGTGATGAATGAGTGAAAGATGATTACCTGTTTGTGGAATGACTGCTATCTTAGGCTAACTGTAACCCTCAGGAATTGAGAAATGCCGTCAATCCTGTTGTAGTTGGCGACCGGATAGCCGCGCGTCTAAGGCGTTAAGCAACGACTCGAAGGTCCAGGGTTCGAATCCCGGCATGGGTATTTGTGAATTTTAATCGGGTGTAAATGGTCGAATCGTGATGAGTCGAAGTCAAAAGTTACTAGACTGTCCCATATAAAATAAAGTTTGCCAAAGTGTTTTTAATCCTATTGTAGTTCTATATATATTGTTTTCCCTAGTGCGTATGCAACACCATAACCTTGGTAATACATTAAGTAACTAAAACTAGGATAAGTTTGATTATGTTTTACAAGACTTGGGGCGAACTTGTGAAGATACCATTACACTCCTTGTACCTTGGTAATTTAATCATTAAGAACAACACTGTGAAAAAAATGTCTTCATATATACTTTTGTACAGTTTTGTTCTGATAAATTATTATTAACATTCGAATCAATTACAAAAAGATTATCAATAACAACACCATTGTAATGACTAGCCTTGTAACGGGTATGCTTCGGTTGCTAGGTAACGCAATGTTGACTCTTTACGATGCGAAAGAATGTAGTCCACTGTGTTCAGGCACGATGACAGGAAATACTTATGATGTTCCCAATTTGTCCCGGATTGCACTATAGCAGGAAGCCGCAGTTAAGGGATGTCACTGCTACGGGAATCCATGGCCCAAACCGTAAAAACATACATACAGTATGTTTCAAACCACATATGAGAAAATTGCACTGATGTAGGAAGCGCAAGCAGGGCTTTAACTGCACCAGGAATCTTACTCAGTGTTTAGAGCAGGAATATATCATAAGGAAAAGTCTACCTTTCATAAGAATAGAAGGTATATTTAACGATCTTCTGGCTAGGTTTACATATCTGTTCGGGCTATCAAATATTGTTTAATATGCCACTGCAAGCTTACACATTATTACTTACACATATGGTTAAATACGTTATCTACGTTACATTCTTCTTTATAAAAGTAATATAGGCATTTAAAATAAACAGTACAATTTATTCAATGTTCTTCACACTAAAAGCTCAAAGTCAATGTAACTAATTGCCGAGCGCGTGAGCCACCTATGTTTTACTTACACAATTAACGAACATATGCAAACTTTATCACACAAAATATCAATAGTTCCACATTAGGTTGTATCAAATGTGACTGTGGGCTACACTGTTACAGCCTCTCGTCATATAGCCATGTGTGATGCGATATATCGAGCAACTTTTCAATATTACTTTATACATAAGAACTTTACATAAGAACCTCACTTTACTTATAGAAAATAGAAGTAAATGTCAGGTAATAATTGAAATAATAATAAAACATTTCTCCATGACTACAACGTTTATACAAATACTTATTACTCTTTGTTATTCTGTATTCGGGTTATTCATGTTTGGATCAACTATGTTAGATTCATTTTTCCCTCGCTTCACAACCAAATATAGCGCACAAGCTTTTCTAGTAATAAACATGATGAAACGTACGTCCGCCGGAAGAATCATCATGCATATTACGTATGAATTTTATTTACGTTTCTGATGTAACTTTATACTTCACAGTCTGTATGTCACATAAAAAATTGTCAGGATAAAGCATACGTCCAACGGAAGAATGAACATGCATACTACGTATGAATCTCATTTAAGGTTTTGCTGTAACTCTATACTTTACTGTCTGGATTCCGCATCCTTCTATATGTATGTACCAAACTTAAAAAGTTTATTGTAATGGCATTTCTGTAATATACTGCAGCTGGATAGTGTAACAACATTCCCGAATTTCCTGTTTGCGTATATTTGATACCTAGAAAGAATGTTTCATACGTATTTAAGTAGTATGTCTACACTGTCCGTATATTTCTGTTCTATACGTTCGTACGTATACCTTTTTTGTGTACATTTTACAAGAATCAAAACGTTCATGCAATACTAACATAAATGCATGACATATGTGAAACAATAATAGAGCTCGTGGCGCCAGCTTTATGGGCAAATAGAAAAATGTTGCAGTGACGCTACACGCATGACTACGGTTTAGCATCCTTCGAGTCCAACTTTTATCAGAATGGAAGCACAGTAAAAATAATAAATAAGGTATCTTATTGTTAGCAGTAACTCCCGCTGTGCTATCAGGTGTCTTTTTTATTTTTATTTTCAATCAATTTAATACTACCTCGTTAGATTCTTTAGATATGGAAACAGCTTTTTATAGTTTGTTATCATTTAATAAAGAGGATTTAACATCTCAAATGAGAATAAGCAAAGTTTAATTGTTTTTGTTACGGACGTGCTAACATCACCGTATTATTTTTTTTAATAATAATAATAGTAATAAAGGAACTTGTTTCGTTCACGTATCTTTTACTATACAACGATTAGATCAATAGTAAACAATGCGCTTTTAAAAAGGTTAGTACTAAAAATGCACTAGTAAAGTCAGTTCTGAAAACCGTTGAGTAGTTAGTTTCTCGTGCTCTTGCGACGTTGCCCCGTAGCTGAATTCAGGACTAGATAAAGTTTCACTGGCACGGTCGTAAGCCCTCGCAGTCTTCGGTCAAATTCGATATCGTGCATCACTGTAAACCATTATGTAGGCCTATAGTTATTCATATGACTAGAAGATCGATTTCCATGTTATTGAACGCTTTCATCTTGTTTGATTTGAAAAGAAAAAATACAAGTTTTCAAAAATAGCATTTTCTTGTTTTTTTTTTTTTTTTTTTTTTTTTTTTTTTTTTTGTATTTACTGCCTTAGTTCTATCGAAATGAAATCGGATGTATAACAGGAAACGCGATATACCGTAAACGTACTGATAATTTTAAACCCATTTGTCTCCGATAGTTGGTATTGAAGCTCATGCTTCTATTTAACTTACCAGTTTTATAAAACTTTTGTGTACCTTGGGTCACTATGGCCTCCCTTTCGCACATGGATGAAGTTGATATATAGACAAAAACCGAGCTGTAAAAAAAGTTTTAAAACCCACGCAAGGGAAGCTTTTTTTGGACATTATTTTGGATTTTGCCAGCCGACAGCCATGATAGTGATTTGCTTTGTAATGGGATAATAATTCAAGGATTATATTATTAGAATTCTGTTTACGTAATAAAAATTGTGATTCAGTTATACAGCAAACTTTAATAAAATTATTTATCTCAACACCAATTTCTCATATTATATATATAGACATCGTACTTTGATAACTAAGTCGCTTTATTATTCATATTTTCTAAAAATATAAAATTTATATAAGTTTGTACAAATTCACTTTTAAATTACATATTATACTTATTAAGAAAGTTCTGCATACATATAAATGAGACAAGAAACTTTATTTCTTTCACACGAGAAGGAAAAAATACCTTTTGAGATATAATCAATGACATGAGCACAGGTAACGGAAGTACGCACAGAAGCAAGATCGAATCTTGTTAGTAAAGTCTTAAATCAATTTCTAAAGTTAAGCAGAACATCCTACTTTGCTCTTTCGTGCTCATCTGATCCTTTTCAATCCACGGATGTTAGGGTATACAAAGGTTCTTCCTAATTAATTTCTTTCATACTGTACTACGTCTACGAATCACTCAATACTATCGATATTTTGATAAGTCTGAGAAGGTGTTTTGATGTTTTATTGATTGATGAGTTATCAAACTTCAAAAGTTTATTTACATTTTCTATTTTTTTTAAAGAAGAAATATAGTTCCATATTTCAAATCTACTCGAAAATTTAAGTTTCGGTGAAAATAACATGTCTATATGGTCTATATGCATACACATTTGTCTTATCACAATTTAATCTAGAACGCATTCCTCTTTTGCGATTGTGTGAATACTGTAAAAAATATTCAGACTTAAAAAGAAGTAAAGAAAGGTTTACTATTCTTCACTTAAATGTAAGAAGTATTAGAATAGATGAGGTAGAACTACTTTTAAATGAGTCACATGAAGTTTAACAAATAATAGTTATTGAAACTTAGTTTATGATGAAGAAATAAAGTAGGCAAAATTACATACATATTTTATTTGTAGAAATTCTGAACGTTGAGGTATTGCTTGATACATTTGTAAGGATTTAATTAGTAGAAAAATAAATCATATTGACATTGTGCGTTGGCTTTACAAATAAATCACTTATTAAAATTTATACCATAATTAGAATGTGTAATCCACCTCGCATTATTGTCGAGTAGCATATAATGTAGTACAATTAAATATGTAAAAATGTAATAAATATAGATAAGTTTTAAGAAACAGAACACGAACAGATACTTCGTATTTTAAATATTCTATGTTGTTATTGTTAGTGAAAGGTAATTCAGTTCCAACAACGATCTGTATTTAGAATCTCATTCATGAATTAAGGAGACAGATGTAGACAATATCATATTTCATTGACAGATCATAAATGTTAAGCATTTCATATTCAGTACTCAAAGTACAAGCTTACGTGGCTGGTCAAAGATCAACTTAGGCTAGCAATACAAAGATCAGCTGTGTAGATCTTCTATAATTCATCTTAGTCAGCTGAACAAAGTGCGAGAAGCATCAGCATACAAAGGTCGAATCGATTGTGATTGGTACTCTGTGAGGACATACCTCCCAGAGAAGAGAACTATGATACATCAAATTCGTGTTTGATATAAGAACAAGACATTTGATACTGTATTGTGATGGTTGTTCATTGTGATTGGTCATTGCTATTGTCATGGTTACGAACTGAACAGCTTATCTACAACTAGATGTGGTGCAGCTAACCAGACTCAGCTCTGTAGTATTCGATACTGAACTTAGAAGTTGAAACATCATCAACTTCCAGTGACTTCATTCTGATCTGGACACGAACATTGTATACATCAAATACAACCAATTAATCTGTTCTCTGTCTTCTATCAACTGAATGATAGATGCGTTGGAAACTGTTTACTTGCTTGTTTTGACCATATATCTAATTAATGTATTTGTTGTCATAAGTTAATCAGTGTATCAATTTAGGTTAGAATTAGGATCTTGCGTTCGTGGCCCTATCTCAGTCATTTATCATGCAACTTAGAAATAGTAAAGAAGTTCATACACAATCAATTTACCGAGTTTCCTTCCGAAACAATTACTTCTAATTCCCTAGATAGTTACTGAATGTGAACCTAGATACTAGCATAATGCTCTATTACCATGAGCAACGCCTTTAGCCCCCAGGCGCATATTGTACGTTGGATCAGAGTCTGGCTGGATATTAAGGTAAGTGGGTTCTAGCGAACACCGCCCATCGTACATATTCTGATTTCAGGTACCAAATATATTCACTAATTAAGAGTACACACAGCCAGGGCGGCATTATAGTAGATTTTCTGGATGACATGTAATTCTTTTTTGTGAAATGTAATAACTAACAGCGCAGGACGACCATTGGACGTCCATATCACGTCCTAGTACGTCTGTTTTATACCCATGGACATACTGGACGTGAAATGGACGTCCAGTGGATATGAAGAAAAAGGAAGTCTCGAAAAAGAATTTCGTGGACGTCCAGTGGATGTACGGCGAGCGAAGAGAGTATCTGAAATGCAAAATAGCGAACATAGGCAACACACCATACGCAATATTTTCGCTTAGTCAGGTCTGGACAAGTAAGAATTATTTGTTCCCTTTCCCCTTCCTTCGCGAATGTACAAATGCAGTCATTGGAGGGACCTATGAATAGAGACACACCTCATAGTTTACAATCATGTACTCGTTCTAGTTCTTTCTCCAATCCAGGACAAGGCAACGGAAGAACTCTTTACATCACCAGATGATTGTAACCAATCATAAATCTGAATGTCTGAAACTCACTTCATCGGCCAAAGGCAGAGTTCCAAAACTAGAAAATCACTTCAGTAAATAATAAGCATTACACCCACTAAAGTTATAAAATTTAAAAATGGACATTCCAAAAAGAGAAATAACAGAATGTAACTTTAAATTGCGTTCATAAAGACAAACATTCTCGTAGGTTTCGAATGGAACCGTCATTCTATACTGGCAAAAGGTATAGTAATTGTGCAAAAGCCTTAAGCGTCCTCTGTGGCGTAATGAAAGCCGATCCAGGTGGTCGTGCTCGCTAGTGCGGTAGTCTGGCGACCCAAGGATCATGAGCTCGAATCCTACTTCGGGCATAGACGTGATTTTAACTGTGTTGTTAGTAGTTAGTGATGCAATAAGAAGTACATACAAGTATAATACAAGTAAAAACAAGTTGAACAATAATAAAACCCGCTTAGGGTAAACACATTAAAAAAAATAATGGAATTATGCGTGGAAATGAGAGCTTCAGAGTTGAATCTGAGGTCGTCTGTTCAAATCTCCTAAAATTATCATTCACTGTTTTACACTTTCATTTTGAATAAAACAGGTGAAAAATGACAATTTTACATAAATATTTTAAATTGCATTCCAACACTTGTATAAAATGACGAGTTCAAAGAAATACGTTACGCTGTCAATTTTAACATTAGAAACTACGTAAGGCACGTGATTAAGAAAATCCAGCAAACATATTAGTTAATATGGTAAGCCGTCGAGTTCAATCCAGATCCGGCGATTACACAAGACAACATTTTAGAACTTTTTCCATAACATGAAGAATTTTCTCTATTCTTTACTAATTTCGGGGTTCTGATTTCTAATTTGGCAATATAATTTTTGTCACACGTAAGTATTTCGTGTTATAACGTGTTTTATTTTTTCGTATATAGAACAAAATTGCCTGTTCATATTGTCTTGATATTATTAATATTTACATACTTTAGATCATAACCAGTGATTCCGCCACACACCTCCAAATCCTCGAGAACACCCGCAACTCATAAGTTTTGTGATCAAGAATCGATAGAAACCATGCAGAACTCCACTTATACCCCCCAATTTTGACTTTACACCCCAAAACTGAAAATCCTGGCGGAATCCCTTATCATAACACAAGCTATCAAGTACAGAAATACAGTGATCAAAAATCCTACAAGAACAAATGAAACTGAATTTGATGTTATGAAGTAATGTTTACTTAGAACTTCGTAGAATTGCAAAAAGTGTTATTTCGTGCCTAGACACTAAATCAAAAGAGCAAAATTCCGCTCGACTTGAGCGGAAAGAAGGAACATTCTTTTAGAGTGAATTTTCATCGGAGAAAGATGAGAAATTTCCGCTCGAAAACGATGGGATTTATGGTAGCCCATTTCAACGGGAATGTAGACGTAATTTGTAGGTGAATTTTCATCTGTTCAAATAAAGTTTTCATCTTCTGAACACGAAAGCGATGCAATAATGATGAAAATGTATAAAGATGCAAAGGGTGGCATTTATTCATAAGTAGCGGGAAAGAAAAGTAATATACTTATGAATGAAAAAGAGTAAACAAAACTAGAACTGGTGAGATTTTAACCCAGTACATTCCAGATAGCTATCAAATGCCTGAACCCATCAGCCAGTAGTTCAAAGACATAAGCAAGAGTAACGGTTGCTGTATTGGCCGTGTGGCCGAGTTAGGGTGACGCAGCTTAGCTGCGTTAGCGAGTGGACGTGTGTTCACCGCGCTTTCCTCGTGAATATCATGTGCTGTATCGGCAGTGAAATTTGACGTGGGAATGGTAGTGAGACGTGTTAACACCTTACGTTTAGACTTTTCAACAGCTGTTCAACGTCCAGCCACGTATAAAGTGCACAAGTTTCTTTTTGAAGTGTTTAAATTGGAAGCTTAACAAATTTTAGTAATTCAACTTGACTGTTACCGAAAATTTGTTTAGGTGAAGTTAGTTTCTGCTTTATTATGTGAACAAATCTTACTTAAATATCCGAATGAACTTGAACTTAAAGACGAACATCGAAGTTTTCAAGTAAAAATAGAATTAGCTGATAACCCAACTGCGATTGTAAAATTATCAATAGTTCCGACTAAAATGCCTGATATGGACATTCAAGATGTAATGGCTAAGTATGGCATAGTAAAATCAATCAAGGACGAATATTATAATTCAGGACATCGTTGCAGAGTACCAACAGGACGAAAATTAATATATATTGAACTTAGTAGTGAAATTCCCACGTTTGTTGTGATCGGGAACCAACGTTACTTAGCCCAATATAACAACCAGGTAAAAAACTGCTATAAATGTAATAGTATTTTACACACGTATCAAGAATGTGCCCAACGTGTTGTGAGTGACGAACAGCTGGTGAAACAAGTGACAGGGCCTTCGGTATCCAGTCTGCCTAGATTCCGAGACGAAGAATTTCCACCAGTTGGAGAAGTTAATGGAAAAAGTGGGCAGTTTAAAACTAAAGATTCCTCCGTGAATTGTGACATCATAACTAAACAAGTAGTAAACAACCTCGGTTCCTCCGACGGTGTTGTTAATACTGTGGAAGGTGACCAGCTAGAAACAGCAGCGGCCCCAGCAGTAATTGAAGAACAAGAGTTCCAGCATTTATCAGAAACTACAGTAATCTCTGCTCCAGAGAAACAACTAGCACTTCAGTCAACGTCAACGCCCCTCTCCCCCAACACATTAGTACCGGGAGTGCAGTGTGTGAGCGCTCATCCTGCGGAGTTACAGACAAGACCAAGTGAAGTGATTCCCCCTGACTCAACTACCATTCTATCAGCAACGGATGTAGGTGGAGGCCCCGCAGATATAGATAAGGTAGATAGCTCAAATACAAGCGAATTTGAAGATAGTACCTACAAGGAAAAAAAGCGGAAACGAACACGCAAGAAACCGAATTTGACTATTGAAAGATCGAACATCAAAGGGAGCGAACTACAAGATCAGGGACGTCCCGAGGGAGTGATGCATTAATTTTTTTTTTGTAAGTTGTGAATTGTGGTGTCGTGACTAAACAGCGTGCCTTCAGACAGTATGGCTTACTTAACCTTATTTATTGTGATCATGGCACATATATTCACCATTGCGAGTATTAATCTTGAGGGGGCATTAGGTCTCACTCGTAGGTGCGCCTTCAAGACTATCATCAAATCGGATAATACTTTTACAGGAAGTAGGTCCTGAAATTACAGTTACCAGCAAAATACAATGTGTGTGCTAACTATACATATAATAATTTGGGCACAGCGATTGTAACCCACAATGGTATTACTCTGACGCATTATCATCAAATCACGCTAAAGACAGTCGCCTTCGGAGCGTTGGGTCGTGGATTCAAGTCCCTCCGTCAACTCCTATTTATCTGTTTTTGTTGGTTGAAACAGTTTTGTTATACGAAATGATAACCGTTAACCGGCGAAGCTAATACCATGTTTGGAAAACAAGTTTGGTACTAATATTTCTCTTTATATACAACCACTGTACAGCTTCTTATACAGCATTTTGAAGTCATTCTATCGTAAGATCCATTCCTACATATTAGCACATGATATTGATTTCGTTCTGTACCGTGAAAACATCTTGTGCATTCCCGAGTTGGTATATAACTAATTTACGAATCCTGTGTTCAAACATTTCAATTGTACTCATGGTATGCCTGTGGCTACTACGACGAGCATCCTGGAACATTCCGCACCCCTGTGCAGAAGTGCTTTCCGCAAGATGTTGACCAATCATTCATAGACTGTGTACACTCGTCATTTATCAAGTGCTCGTACTGTAATGCATGCTTTTGCTTCCATCATTTTGTTATTGTTCGGCATGTTCATTATTAAACATATTTATCTCTGTATTTGTTTTTATAGTTTCATGTCTTGCACAAGCCCTATGTACGTACACGTTTCTAGAACATGATATCTTTTGTATGCTCGTTTGCACGCAGGTGTGTATCAACGTGTTTTCACCTTTCTCATTTCCCACAATAATTACAGATTTCCAGTATGATGGATGGATACATAGTTTCATTTCATCACTGATTTTTCAACAGAAGAAATAAAGGATAGTTGACGATGAGATTTGAACCCACAACCCCACGCTCCGGAGTCGACTGCCTTTACTACTAGGCCACTCGGCCGGTAGAGCAATCGTTACTCTTGCTTTCGTCTACTTTCTTCACGCGTAGATACTTTGATTTTTTTCTCGTAATCCGTATTTATTCTACACAAATTACTTTCCATATCGTATACAGCTCGCTGAACTATCTCCCCCAACGATATACATTGTGTTCTATATTTTCACCTCCCAGTTGCTTGATTCTCGTGTCTGTTTGATGTAATAGTACAGACAGCTTGGCTGCTTGCTCGCAAATTCTATAATTCAGTCATTTCATGAAGATAACTTACTATTGCCTTATTGATAAGCAGGAAAAGTATTCTTATCCCTACCAGGACTCGAATCCATGTCACTTTCGCGTTGATTTAGAAAGCAAACACCTTAACAAAATATTGCCAAGATTTATCTTATTAAACACCACCAGACTGAGTCACACCAAGTGGACCATAGTAAAACAAACTTACTGCTTGTGTAAGGAATTAAATTTATTTCAGTCTACGCAGTTGTTTTCAAAAGAATGAACCTGTGGTTGCTTTTTGTAGGTTCTGCATTTAGTCTTTCTTCCTGAGATGGTCGTTTAAATTTACAGTGTATATTTGTATGCCTGTAAAAGCAGTATAACAATTTGATTTGTTAAAAGATTTTCTTATTGATGAAAATTCCATTATGAAAATTATCATCATCAGAATGAAACGTTATTAGCATTTCTCCTCACAATTTAGGCAAAAAAACGTGGACCCTGAACATCTTTAAAAATTAGAAGAGTTTGAGAGCTGAAACAAAAACAGTTGTGTAGCTCTTTGAAGATGTGGAATCACCTTTTCTGAAAATGAATTACTTTATTCCAAAAATTAGGTTGAAAATTATTAACGAATTTTACAAAATGAATTTTTAAACAATTTTGTTAAAGAAGTTCAATAAAAGACTGCAAATTTTTGTAATAGACCTACAAACCGGGTGTCTGGGCGCAAAAAATCATGGCCCTTAATCTCGTCCCTTCTTTTTCTATAGAGGGTTCAAACATAGCCCTTGGCTAAAAGTACCGGATTTCTTGCTTAAGTATCACAGTGCGGGCTGTAGCTAAGGAAGCAAACATTTCGTTGGAAGGCTCCAATTACGCAACGCATGATGTGTTTGGCGTATAGGAAATTGTGTTCAGCGTGGGTGCCGAAATTGCTATACGAAGACCAAAAAGCCACGGCTCTGGCCCGTCTCCTGCGATATAATATGGAGGAGAATGAGTTTTTCGCATCGTCACGGGTGATGAGACAATTGTTCACTTCATGATCCCAAGCAACCTCGAAACACCCATCGTCCCCTCCTTCCAAGAAGTTGAAGGTCACGACATCCCGCGCAAAATCATTGTCAGTCTTCTTCCCTATCAAACAGAGATTCAGAAAGGTGTACTACTTATACCGGCGTGAAGTTAGCGTCAGATTCATATTCAAAACAGCAGATATTAAGGTTGAAAATTTTTTCCCGCCTAGATAAGGCATCAATTCGAAAAACAAAAGTGGGTGCACCTAGACAGAAACAAGGACGAAACAAACAACAAAATGTCCTGTCCCAGCATTCAGACAGGACAGCGCTAATTTTGCCCGAAGTGCTCTAACATCATATTCAAATTCATATATAGGATAGCAGATATTATGGTTGACAATTTTTTACCGTCTAAATAACGCATCCATTAAAAAAACAAAAGTGGGTGCACCTAGACGGAAACAAGGACAACTGATACAACTAAGTGTCCTGTCCCAGTATACAGACAGGACAGCGCTAATTTTGCCCGAAGTGCTCTAGCATCATATTCAAATTCATATATAGGATATCAGATATTATGGTTGACAATTTTTTACCGTCTAAAT
>JAGDQP010014663.1:0-44617 GCA_022664845.1 Lepisma saccharinum | reverse complement strand
ACCACCACCACCACTGAGGCCAGCATGTGTTTCCTTATATATTTTGTAAACTTCTTTGAGTGTTACGGGATCCCATAAGACACGATTGCATTCTTCTTCCGCCACATACTTTTCACCATGTCTACAATCCTCACACACTATATTCGAGTCTTCACACTCCTGGACTTTACACAGTAAGCAAAATGATACCTCCAATCGCAATAAAGCCAGCAAAATACAGGTAAAATACAGTTTTTCATATGTACATTTACACCATGACGTTTCCTCCTCGACAATTACCACTTCCTCGTCCTTATTCACAATACTAGACCCCTGGTTCTCTGCATTGTCACCGTCACCAACCGAAATCTCATCTGCTCCCAAACCAGCTGTAATCGCCCGAAAGTTCTCCATGAGACTTTTGCGTCTGCACACTTCATCCACCTCTATTCAAATGAAAAACGAATAGTGTTCTTTATACAGCCCTACGAAAATCAAACTCCTCCCGGATATAAACAAATGATTGACTGCTTGGACATTTTGAAGCCAATGCATGACAGTATGATCGACTTAATACTTGATGTATGCCTTGTCTGCTATATAGTATAAAGAGAATTTGCTCATAAAATTTCCAAGTTCAGCAATAGTTTAAAAGATTAAATTAATCATAATCGTTAAAGTAAGAATGTTAACTTTTCTAATCTATTGAATATTTTTTTATTGCCTTGCAATCTGTTTCATTTACTAAAATGTTCATTAAGCACTTACTAAATAGTTCACTAATTGTTTTGTACAAAATAAATGTTCACTATTGCCACCATGAATAACCTTTCTTCCCAAACGGATTAAACAAAATATTTCTTATTTAATCAAAATGGTAAGGTAACGAATTCACAAAAATCCATAAGTACTGGTTTTGAATTTACATAATTACCAAGAAGGAGTTTAGTAGAGTATGACCCTCTATGACGATGTCCTCAATTTACACTAATGGAACTCAGAGATAAGAGATTCATTAAAATATGATTCAAATAACTTTCATTCCCTTTTTGTCCACAAATACAATTTTCATCTCGGTTCCAGCTAATCATTTCATTTCAACAAGTACACTCAATTCCCTGTGCCAGCTCCATTTCTTCTGCTCCCCCTCCCCCCAAAACAACAAACACATGTAAAGCTTGTAAGTGTTTGTACAGACAACGCCTTTAACTAATTCAATAGCTCACATCCCATGATGATGGTCTTCCTCTTAAAATAACGAGCATTCAAAAATTCGATCCTTGAAAATAACTTAAATTTAAAAAAAAATATATACAAGACTTGTACTGTGTACTACTGCTTTAAATGATCTCGTTGTAATTTAAGAAATAATTTGCATTATTTGATAAATATTTTATTTTAACGACTACAACCACATACTTCTCGGGAACCGAAATCTTCTCCCACGTTCTTGACACTGCCATGACTAACAATAGACTATTTATTAACAATAGCGATGTTCCTTTAACAAAAAGACCCCAGCCAATCAGCAAACAGCTGCAAACCCCAAGGAGCGTACCCCCGGCCAAAAAGATGCGCACGCAGCAACAGCTGCTACCAACGGGCAAAAAGGCGGAAGTTTGACCCCAAAGTGTAACTACTCTACTCACCACCGTATAAATTCGACTTATAACATATCCCCTCAAAAAACTTCAAAGTCATAGGAAAAATGGAGTTTACTAAGCGAATGCCGGGGCCTGCCAGATTTAGTCGAATTAATAGATTTTCCCACCGGTGTCCATTACTAATCCAACGGTGTATGGCTTATCTCTGTCGAACTTGTGGCTACTGAGATCTAGTAGGGTTACAAATGGATAATACGCGTACTAAGCGATTCGAAAGGACTTGCCAGTTCTAGTCACATTCATAGTTTTCCTCACCATTGCAGACCATGACGAATCCAACGGTGTAAAAATCATCTCTGTCAGACTTGTAGTTACTAAAATTTAGGAGGGACACTAATGGAGAATACAAAGTGACTGGGAAGGACCTGTCAGTTTTAGGGTCGAAGTTATAGGTTATTCCAGGGTTTCAGGCCTTGTGACATGCAATAGTACTTCTGTTTACATGCCTCCTTTACTCACAGTTTTTCCAAGAATAAAAAGGCAGAACTTCTCTATACATACAGTATATCTGTTGCGGCTGCAGCCTATATTAGGCACATGAATATTGATAAACACAGGCAGTAAGATGTTAGTTTTCATATAACTTTAAACTAAATTAGATTCTTTTTTTCAGGAAACCACACAGTAGACCTTGTAATTCTTCCAAATATCACCCCATTCCAAATATGATGTTGCTATACTGTTGCAAAATTCTCATATCTCACCTTGACTACATAAAATTTTTCAGGTATGTGCTGTTTTCTAAAACAGCATGTTTACATTCGCGTCGGCACCTATTGTAGAAGCTGAATAAAGAGGGGATTTGTGTAGTCCCCTCCCTTTTTTCCCTCGGACTAAAAGCGAAGACAGGGGCGGGTCGCGGCTGGCTTACTCTCATCAAACCTTTGACAGGTGGACTGGAATAGCTATGTAAAAATACTATTTTTTTATTGGCGTATCAGATATGATTGCAATTAAAATTATTAGAATCGTTTGTTCACAAGGAATAAAACAAAAAAAAGTTGGTCTTTCTAGGGTAAGTGGTTGCAAAGTTAGACATATTGTAATTTGTAGAAAAAAATAATAATTTTATTTATTTTTTTAATAATTTATTTCTGAAAAAGTAGGAAACAAATGTACGTTCTAAGTATTTCAACCCGTGCATAAACTTCTTATAATACTCCAAAACTTTTTTTTTTCTATTAAAGATATCCAGTTCCTTAGAAAATGAAGATATTCGGTATCAATTTTCTGTCCATAAGCACCAATAGTAAACTTTCTAGTTCTGGCAGAAGTAGAAGACCGTCTTAAGTTTTAATCCCTGAGTTATTCAGATAATAGTATACCGTATTCTGCATGTAACTGAAAATACTGCAGATAATATTTCCGGTTTTTTGCAAGAATTAAGACATAAATAAAATACGGGCCACAACGATATAGAGCATAAAAAGATGAGTTAGAACTGAAAATTTGGTTCATATTGGTTTAGACTGGAAGTGGACAAACCATAGTATTAACATAAAAAAGATATTATTCCATGCATGAATAAGATAGTGAAGATGGAGGAAGAGAAAATAGAAACATAATCCATTAAGGTAAGCAAAGTAGGTATGCGATGTGAATACTTGCGAAGCAAAATCCCGCTTTACATCACATGGTACGTTATGGCAACCACACTGTTTACTTTAGAGAAATTTCCTAGTTACTTTTGGAATTTTCTAAAACAAACTGTGGAGAAATTATGTTCAATTTACACATTTCTTGACAAAGAAAATCTCTGTCTTCACGAACTGTCTTTAATCCACTCGACAGAAGAATTTCGATCAGTGTCTGAAGCTGTGGGCTTGTTCGACTTTATAGTTAGAAGTAGCTTGGAGAAAACGTTTAGTGAATCTTCAAAGTTTCTAAAACTGATATTAGCAATACCAATAACAACCACACAAATTTCTAGCCACGGAAAATTGGGAGAAACTATCAAATTCTATTCTCAATATTATAGGGATCCACGACGTTTTTTTTTTAAAAAAAAAAGTTTTCTCAAAATCGTAACTAATTGACTTAACGTTATTTTATTTGAAAATCTGGTCACTTTTTCTTTTGTGTATACGTTTCATAACTTAACTCAACGTTGATTGATTTGACTGACTAGGTACCCCATCCTCTCTCACATGGAAGTCCAGGCCCGCAGTCAGGGGGAGCTGAGCCACTGTAGATTTTCTTTGCCCCAATACAAATATTTAATTTTATGTACATTTCGTAAGCCCAAACCCTTCCCTAATTTTTCGTGGCCCTCTACTCTTTGTGGCTGGCGGTGGGCCTAAGTGCAACACCCAATGGAGACAGCCACCGGCCGCCACTGGAATCTTAGACATAAATAAATAAATAATAAACTAATATTATTTTTTTATAAAATAGGTTGGCAATATTGACAACTGAAGTACTTAGGGAGGGAAAAGTCCACAGTATTTTTATTATTGTGTCGAATAATGTTAATGCAAAATATTTGGTGTGAATATGTGTAAGGCAATGCAAACAAATTGAAAAATCTAATTTTAAATGTGGGTTGGAAACACTGTCATACTGCACAAATCAATACGGTTCCTCGGCCATGAACTAATGTAGTCAAGACCTTTCCAACAACACGTCAACTTCCTCTCTAAACTTTATGGTTACTGGGATTTATTTTTGGGCACGTACAGACAGACAGATGGACGGACCTAGCGTGATTATAAGGTCCCTTTGTGTTAGGTACGCCAGAAAGAGGCCTAATACCAAAGGTATGACCTTTCTGAATAATTTTTAGTACCGGTACTCTATATGCCTTAAGCATTTTTTTTAAATGCCATTATTTTAAAGATTTTTTTTAAATTGCTTCATGGCCATAGCCCCCCCCCCCCACTTCCTCCGGAGAAAGGGTGAGGGATACAAGTTGTGTCTCGATGGTTTTTTTTAACAAGGTCATGCTGGAGATAGTCTGTGCAACATTTCATGCTGGTATCCAAATATAAACTATCCTTCACAAATTTTATACTAACAGAATGCACTAAAACGACTTGTCTGGATTTGTGGCGAGTGCATTCTACACGGCTTTTTATTACAGATATCGTAAAAGAGTAGTGACTTTCAAGATGAATCCATAGATGGCCGATGGAGATGGCCGAGCAGACTAGTAGACTAGTCCATTGACTCCAAAATGGCCACGGTGGCTCAGTTGATAGAGCGCTCACCTCTGGTACTAGGGGTCGTCGGATCGATCCCTGCTCATGCCATGTGGGCTTTGTGGTGGACAAACACGATGTGCGTGGGTTTTCTTGGGATGCTTCGGTTTCCTCCCACTTTCTTCATTCCACCAATTCATCCCATCATACGGTCTGAGCCAAAGTTACCTAAAGGCCTTAAAACTAAATTCAAATTCAATCAATCAAATCGTGGTACTTGTGTAACCAATTACTGTACGTCCGAGAAACAGAGATGACAAATCAGAACAGACACTGCGTGCCTAATGGACTAGGTTTTCTCAGAATAGCTCCAGGGAGGGTTATATGTTTCATGGAAAGTGCCACAGAATTGTAAATTCCTATATAAAGTTCGCATTTACCACACGGTGAGGACCTACAATGTAAACATGCATAAGAATTCTCCGAAACTCGATTCTGTTTCTCAATGGATATAAGCGAAAATGTATTGTTCGTTAAAAGAGATAAGAAAATAAACGTTAAGGAATTATTCGGAAAGTATTAAATTGTAAAACGTTCTTCTTAGCTAAACAAGCTCTTAAAATTTCTTTACATACAAATACTTTTCTTTCTCGTCAGCCCCAATACTGCAGTAGCCTACAGAAACTTCCAACCCTTGGAAAACATCGCTAGCAGATGATTTCTGGCCCCAAATATGGCGAAAAGTGCAACATTCAATTTGGGAGTGTTTCAGTGCTACCTATGTTCGATCTATGATCTGAAGTCAGACACAAAAGGAAGCATTTAACCTTGATTGCAAATGGACCGGACAAGAACAACAAGCGCAGGAAAAGGTATTAGAAGAGAAAGTTTGGTCAACTTTGGATTCATCTGGAAGTGAAAAAACAAGGTTAATTGTTGTTTTGTGTCTGTCTTCAGACACTACTTAGATTTGTAATCCAATCGAGCATTCCAGTGTAATAAATTAGAGCTCACTTGTATACAGTAACACACAAATGTCTTTCTTATATTTGTTATTTTGCATGTAGACTATCGCTGTCTCTATCTTAAATTACTTATAAAATTTTCCGAAAATTGGATGATGAAATTAAGTTGCAGAAAACTTTCAACTAATAATTAATCTCAACCCTGAGACTCACAAAGTAAAACCTGTCTTAAACAATAAACAAAGGGAGGTGGCCCCAGTTGAATGGGTTGTTTCACGAAAGTACTTGTCAACTTTTCACTCTTCAATTTGCATTTTCAGTGGACTATCTCAAGAGCGCTAACTTCCCGTTACAATCTTTATGTGTACTGTCGTTTGGTTGCCTAGCTTTGGGGATCAAAAGAGTACTAACAATTGAATATTGACTTGTATAATCTTACTTCTTGCCCAAAATGTAGAAAAGTGGCTGAAGGAGAACAAGCGTTAGTAGTAGGAGGTTAGTGCTTTTGAAACAGTCCTCCGGAAATGCAAAATGAAAAGTTCACACGTACTTTCGTGAAACAGACCTACTTGACAGCAGTCGTACACTGATAGCCAGACTCTCCGCCTGCAGCGTACGTTAATCAGGTTAGACTTTCGGATGACTACAGCCTCGTCTTGATGTTCTCCATTAATCTTGAGATATTATACAATGAATTTAGGATCAGCCTGTATATGGAACTGTTTCTTTTCGTTTTATTTTTTATGTAGTTACTGTTGAATTCGCACCTGTATTTGCCAAAGGTATGTCATCAGTTATGCTTTGAATACTGTTCACTATTCTCCTCAGAGAGTAGAAGCTTATCTTTGTTTCGTTCTCCTTCTGCAGGAGGAAAATCTCCAACAACTGTTAGCACGTTGACAACAAAATAGAATAATTGCTTAGCATTGTTCTCCTTCTTTTACCCATTCTTTTACTTTTATTGTTAATAAATAATAATAAAAAGTAGTAGATAGGAAAGGAAAGATTCGCTATCTGATTTCAGACACATCATCCATGCCACACTTTCTATGCTTCGGGCATTTTCTCCTATGGACACGCATAGGAATATAGTCGAATGATTGGGCTCTAGTACACAATGTTGCGTGTTCTGTCTTGAATCCTCCTGGCAAAGAACACAAAGTCAGAAAGTTATTCACAGCCTCCCTCCCTCACCTCTCTCTCTCTCTCTCTCTCTCTCTCTCTGATTCACTAACTCTCAATACACACACAGATAAATGAATGAGTGAGTGTGAGCGAGAGAAAGATAAAGAGAGAGCAGTATTTACGGAGAAAGAGAGGTTGTATTTAAATTTAAGGGAAAATAAGGTAAGATCATTACAGAAAGTTATTCCGAAAATAATTTTTCGGAATTTTATTTTCAAACATAAGTTGCGTGCTTAACTTTCAAGGAAAAGAGCAGTGGGTTAGAAACCGAGCGTTGTCCAACGTGGTAAATGTATTGTGTAAGTTGTATAATGCGATTGCTGATATTATAGCTTAAAATAAGCATTGTTTCTTTATTTCTACTGTCTTCCACATACAAGACACTAAATTTAATAACAAAGACTGAATAAAAATTAAAGTTCTTTCAGAAACTATGGAAGCATAATATTTATTTTAAAAAATCTAAAACTTTCCCCATTTAATTTGCTGCATTGTTCACAAGAATTGATTTTAGTACGTATTCATGAAAGGCTCCCGTATATATATCCAACAAGTTATAGAAAAATGGCATTATATTAAACGAACATACATCAGTTGGGGGTTGCAGAATTTTGGAAATCTGAGACTTGAAAATAAGTGGAAATAACGCACCAAGTGCTATTTTTGTGAGAATTGAGCTTTTTTTTTAAAGCATAACAATGTTGATCAACCTATAACATCGTACGGTAGATTGCACAGTGTCTCCAAGCCAAGATGCTGTATGGTATACCTGTCCAGCCGCACCATAAGCGGTCCAGCATTGTACATCCTTGCGATTCATCAATTCTGGCTCCGTCTGCTGCAGTACCTGTTGCACATATTATAACTGTTCCGAGTACAGGTCAGCAGTGATGGTTTGGTGCGGTGGTAGCCGTCCATCGCGCACCATTTGGCGACTAGTTCACCAGACACGGAGCATGATCTTGCGTGGATGTAGATGTGGTCTTGTTGTGTGAAGCACAGGGCCCAGTGGCGACAAAGAATGTCATGTACGTTTAGGAGTCTCATACAGGACCCATTTATTGTCACTGATGAGCACTCGATCGAATACGGGTGTTTCCGGTGTCGAGAAAGCAACGATAAACAGCCTGTCATTCGTTGGTCTTTGTTGACTTCCTACGGCGTGTGTGGTACTCACTAGTTTAACTTTTACGCCTTGCCTATGCGGTACAGTTCAACTTTAGAGACCGAAGTAGTTTTGGTATCGTGAATGTTTTTTCTGGGCTCAATGCTAACGTTGGGGAGTACCTAAACTGCATTCCAACGCATGCAAACGATCAAAAGCAATCTGATTAACGCTATTACCAAGTCAGGAGACAGTAATATGTTCGAAGATGAAGGTGCTAATGTGAATGACTAATGGAAACAATCAAAGTAAATCAAATCTTATATTCCTTCGATAATTCGGAGACAACACATTTATTATCACTGTACTAAAAACAAATAATGTTCATCCCCTAATCCACAAAAGGTAAGAACACGAAATTATATTTCGTAGCCATGTACCATAGCAAGACATAATTTGTTTTATATAACAAAGAATGACCTGTCGCCTAGGATCCATAGTTTCATCTTCAGCAACTTCCATCCATCCCCTCAATCTGTTTTAAAGAATTTCACTTACAATAAACTAGCTATATAAACCCCGGTACTGCAACAGAACATTATATCCGTTACATAAAAGTAGATACTTTACCAGGCGTCGCGTGAACTGCTTCGGTTCCTGCCATAAGTGCAATTCTTCTCACTTAATGTACTAACCTAAGCGGCTCCATTACAACTAATACATACTACATCTCTGCAACCCTCGATTAATAATGCTCCAAAAAGGATTAAGATAATTCCTGCTGTCTACCTTCGACCATCGCTAACATCTTAGATTTTATATCTTGAAACTCGGGAAGGAGTACTCTTCCATACCCAATTTACTTTATACTTCTTTCTCCTACTGTACCTTTCTCTAATCCTTTCTTGTTCCTTTTCTATTGTATCTTTTTCTTAGTCTCACTTGTGTTGGTGAACTTCTTTTTTATTTATCTAAGATCTCTGTTTCGCCGATCAATACTTTTTCCATCAAATGATTCCTAATTGTCGTGTTAATGTTATTTACTTATGGAATTACCCTACCAGAAGAATCTAGAACGTGATGTATCTAGATATAAGCAATGCTCCGTGCATGCTAAAAATTCAGTTGGTTCCGAATCTATTCCATCCGAGTTCCACATTTCGACACAGAGTTCCATATCCACAAAACGAGATAATTCTGCTGGATCGAGTTTACCACCCATAAGATTTTTATACTTTTTATATGCTAGCTGTAACCGTTTGTGAACCTTATCTATCCACAGTGGATTAGCTATATTCATCTGCCCAACATAGATAGCCAACTCACATTGTTGTATACACAATTCGTACATTTCCTTTTCAAAGTATACAGAGGCTAGATTGCTATAATAAATAATATTAGTTGGTTTTAATGAAATAGCATATTCGTAATGTCTCCATGCTTTAACAAAATTATGTACATGGTATTCCATATTCCCTTTCTGATTCTTTTCTGCCGCATGGTGTTATGAATCCTGTGACGGTTAAGGTTTGTTTTTGTCAAATGGGTGCAATTAAGGCTTTAGTATAATTTTAGGATTGTGAAGGAAATCTAGACAAGATTACCGCTTTATAGCTATTTTGGTTCTCCAATAATCTTAACCGAAAAGTATGTATTTTTCAAAGTTCATGCTTTTCTCCAGTCATGTTTGAAAAAAAAATGCTCACTTTGATAAGAGATTCCTAAGTACGCTGAAATTTTGTAAACTTCTCCTTCAATATCCTCTATACCAATGCTGCAATTGAAAATTTTAATTAGAGAACGCAGGAAATTTTATCCTATGGTAACTGAGGATTTAGAATAGAGTAGAACTACCAACTAATTTTGCAGTGTTGGTACTGTTTGAGACTTACAATTTAAAATTTAAGTCAAAAAGGTTTTAAGAGGACTCCTTTGAGAGATTGATCTACATTATCTTCTCTGGATCTGCAAGCTGTGTGATCTGCACTGTGATGACTGATGAGCCTGTTGTAGAGACATCTCACATACCGTTCCGGTTTAAATTGAGGAAGGGTTAGGCCATTGCGGTTCTAAGTGCTTTAATGTTTCAAAGAATTTCAACATATTGTGACAAATTGTCATTTAGCGTAAACAGATTTTTGGACCATATTGACTCTATAGGAACTTGCAATACCCCACGATAGGCACACCTTTGACTTTACTGGGGGAACGGCGATACCCTGCGTTTCCCCCATTTCCGGTATTGCCTAACCGAGACTTGGAATTTGGAATGTGAAAACAAGGAACAAACAAGGTAAACTAGAAAATGTGAATGATAAGATATGATATCAGTGTGTTAGGTTTAGGCAAATACGATGGGAAGGAGAAGGAGAGTTAGGCTCGTGAGATTTTTAGTATAGTTAACAAAGAAGAGAAGAAGGAAGCAGGCGTTGAATTGCAGCATAGAATGGTAAGGGTTAAGTAAGAACGGTAATAATGGGGTCTGGAACAGCGTTATGGAAAGAGGAATATAAGAAGTAGTGGGAGGCTGGCCAGGAAAGCGTAGGGAGAGAGAAGAAAATCTTTCCCGGTGGGAGTTGCTTCCTTACTAAAACCGGTAGCTCACCATCGCGCATCGGAAGCTTGAATTGTTGGGTAATTAATTTTTGTGCGACATTAGATCTATAGGAAGCTAATACCTGGTTCAAGAATAATAAACGGAAGACTGTATACATGTAAAAGAACTGGAGGAAACAGAAGAGGTAAACATCGAAAGAAGAAGACAAAGGGTGTTCAATGTCCCCCTGCATTTTTAAATGTATATGTTGATAGGTTGGTAGATAGAACTGTGTGGAAGGGAAATAGTAGGTGGGGAACGAATGAGGAACGTCAAGTACGCAGATAATCAGGCAATATTAGCAGAGACGGGGACAGAATTGCAGATGTTGTTGAAAGAGATAGTAAGAACTGCTGCAGTTTGGAATTAAAGTTGATGTAAGAGATAATGATAAAAGTCAGAAAGGAGAAGAAAGAGTAAATATTATGCTGAAGGCAAAGAAACTAAAACCGGCAGAATTAGTTTAGTACTTGGATAGCATGGTGGAGTGAAAGCTGCTCTTAGCCGAAAAGTGGACTGTATGAAAGGTGCAGGAAAAAAAATGGGAGCCTTCTAAAAGTGAACATGCAGGCAAGTGACAGAATCAGGTAAGAGAAGAGAAGAGAAGAGAAGAGAAGAGAAGAGAAGAGAAGAGAAGAGAAGGGAAGAGACGTAATGAAAAGTGCTAAAAAGAGTAGAGAGAGAACAACAATTATGGAGACAATAAGGAAAAGAAAAGGAAACTGATTATGAAATTGGTTTTGCAGAGATGGTACACTGAAGGAGGCAGGGGAAGAAGAAGCTGGATGTCGCTTCTTAACAGTAGTAAGGAAGAGGAGTGTAATGTAGAGCTTGTCTTCTCAAAGCTGTTTCGGCAGAACATTAATTATGATTAAAGCATTTAGTTATTGATTAGTTACTCAGGACATATGTTCTATACTTTCTAAGTAATTAATTGATAAGTCTCATTATAAAATGAGTTCACGAAGTTAGTGATTTTCACAGGCATCTTACGGGATTTTGCCGGACCTAGAAAGATGCCTTCACTTATGGACCATTCAATATTTGATCTTGTATAGAATGAGACCACAAAATGCTGTTGAGCAATAGACCCTCACCGCCCAAGGCCTACTTTGCACTGGAAGAAGAAATCTCACCCTTCGGAGATGTCTTTTAGCGGGTTTTATTCCAAAGGCGATGACCCCCTTCCTACTATTACCTCCAGTGCAATATCATCGACCTTGTTAGATGCAGCCGGCTGCACCTGTTCGGAAAACGTCTTAAATTGTCGTGAAGAGTACCCATGGCCTCTCCTGATGTCCTGAGGGATAGGACATCAAGAGGACTGGGAAAAACTCTCACTGACAATTCAAAACGTCCGTTCGGAACCGCTGCTCCGAACGTTTCTCAGTAACAACTTCTCATTGTCTTGAAAAACATTGTTGATAGAACAAAGAATCATTGTAAGACAAAACATTAACAATAACAATTAATTTACATGGTGAGCTTATTTTCTTCAATGTTATTTTATTATTCCCGAACTTATTAAATATTTTCTCATGGGGAACTGTTCACACTTAAATAAGTTGTTGGAAAAGAAAGAAATTAAGATTATGAACAGATTTGTTAGCAAATAAACTGCCAATTTCTTTCTCCTTTTTAAAAAATAAAATTAATCTTATATATTTTTCGTTTAGTTATTGGGAAAGCAATATTCAAGAAAGTGATGCGGAATCACTATATCAGGGAGATTCCAGATCTGAGAAAAAGGTTTGCAAAATGTTTTAAATGTAATTTGGTGTGGAATTATTCAGAGACGTGGACGATGAGGAAAAAGCAAGAAAGGAAAAATTCCTAGAAAGTTTTAGATTGTGGATGTAAAGAAGAATGGAGATGAATTGGACGGAGAGGGTGAGCAATGAGAAAAGATTGGGAAAATGGAAGAGGGAAGAAGGAGCGTCATGACAACCATAGGAAAAAAATAACATTAGGTGGATTGACCAGGGAGTGTCTGAAAAGTTTTAAAGTGCAAGATTGAAGGAAAGAGAGGAAGAGGGCAAAATATGGTGGTGACAAATTCAGCAAGTGGCAATAAATTGTCATTTAGCTTCCTCTTGGAATTGAATTTTATTTATGCTTTTTAGGCATCTAAGGCTCAGGCTGGAATAGGGAAGGTGTCGGTCAGAGTCTATCTTGAAGTTGCCATCCCGGCATTTGCCTGGTGCGACTAAGGAAACTCTAGAAAAACCTCTCAGTAAGGATGATCCGTCGCTGGGATCGAACCCACAACCTCACGAATGCTACGCCAACGCTCTATCCCTGAGCTACGGCAACTCGCTTCTTGGAAGAGTAAACAATGCTTTTGCTATATTGGCTTTTGGAGCTTGCGATGCCCCACGTCCCCCCTTTGAGTTTACTGAGGAAACGACGATCCCTGCAGCCCCCCTCCATTTTCAGCACATGCTGTATACAGAGGGGGGAAAGTAGGTATACAGTTGTGAATACGAGAAATCCAAGGTGTTGGCAGCATTTTTCGCTAAATTCCAAATCTTAAAACTTCTGAAGAACACTTAAATCGATTTGAAGTGGAGACTATTTAATTCCGATAGCAAAATTGTGTGTGTGTGTGTGTGTTGTTTTTTAATCTGTTAATCTCGTTAAAATTATGTTTGTTCGAAGGAACCTCTATCCGATCTTGAAATTAAAAATTTTGAATTCAGAAATAAAAAAAACGACAGCCTGAAATTTTAAAACAAGTCTGATTTTCCTTACATTTCCTATTTGGATGGTCTGTAGAACGCTGGCGGTGACCTGAAATAATAATACGGACCCCTTGGCACTCAATACAATGTTTCAAAAGCTGCTCATTCGTCACCAATGGGTAGAACGAATCCAAGATTCTGAACTAAACGTAGTACTTACTTTAGGGAAAGAACAATATACTCTTCAATCTTTCATATATTTGAACAAATAACAGTAAAACGTCAACCAATTTATTTGTTTTGGGTAGTATTCTCGTTTTGAATTTGTTGAACCACCCTTGAAATGGCCATCAATAAAACTTGGATTAAGGTTAATGTAAAGCAACGATCTCCAACAAAAGATGGCAGCACTACCTCCGTATATATCTAATGTATTTTTAACGTTGCACGAAATTTTAATTCTGCTCCTACAAATTCAAGCCTAGAGAATTCTAACTTTCAGGAAAGAATGTTCATAACCAATTCAAGGGTTCGATCACTGCCGATTTCTAGTTTTCGTTTTCGTTCATTGTTGAATAAGCTTCATTGTTATAGGTTTTAATATTCACAACAACAATCGAGCTGCCATCTTTTGTTGGAGATTGTTGCTTTACATTGATATTAAGAGGTAGGCAGTAAACGCTAGTTCTCATTGAGTTATCAAAAAGAAGCTCCTTTCTTGTAACAACGAGTGATTCTGCTGAGAGGAGTAAAGGAGTGTTTGATGAAAACAACAGAGAAAATCTCTTTTGTTCCTTTAAGTAGCTCATAGCTATCTTCAAGGACTCACAGGTGAGGATTCTTAGTCACGCACACCCAAAAATCTTTTAATAATATTTCATATTTTTATGGTGCACGAGAAGCTTTTCTAATGGTTAGAAGAGAAATTTTAAAAAAATATCCAAGTTTCGACCATGTTGACAGAACTTTATATGCCATTAGGCATCAATGCTCAAAAGAAGTGCGTGAGACCACAGGAGAGCTAACAGGTTTTCAATATGCATTTGAAAAATTTGTCTTCTAACCCATCCTATTCATCTTTTTTTTTTTAAATTTATATCGGAGAGTTTTGCTTTCATGAAAACCACTTAAATTTTTAAAAAAAACGTGTTAAAAGCTGTAGACAGTTTTTTTTTTTTTTTTACTCTATTTCTCATATCAGAATCTTTCATTTCTTGCATGACAGAACAAAATTTGTCTTGCGTCATGTGGTCACAATACAGAAGCTATTATGTGAATGGGTACTTTTTTTTTTACCTGTATCGCGTCCACCACTCATTATTAGCAAACAAGGATTGAGCCGTGATTTCTATCTAGTTTGGGAGATTTAAAGACAATTTTTTTTGGAAGGGGGGGGTTAGAAGACATTTAAAAGAGTTTTGCAGAGTTTCTATAGATTTTAATCCCCCCCCCCAAAAAAAAAAACAACTTAAATGGAGGTGATCGAGAATTTGGGAGTGACAACCTGCATTGGGGATAGGGTGACCAACTTCCCCCCCCCCACCCGGGATGCCCGGGATTGTCCTGGTTTGGACCTTCAAGGCCCCGCGTCCCGGACAGACCTTCTCCGGGACTTAAAGTCCCGGTTTTGTTCAAAATCTATGTACAGAATATAATCATAACTGAAGAACATACACATAGCCTATGTACGTGTAAGATGAAAATCATATTTTAATGCGCAATTGATTCATCGTAAGATTTCCAGGGACTTGATTAAACAGAGCTGCAAGCTGTGTTTACACCTGTTAATAATATGTAGTAGATTGGAGATACAAAACTATTATATATTATTACAGGATGACAGGTATGCCGCATTTTTTTTTGTAAAGCTGTTGGTCTTTTGGAAATGATACGGTCAGAAATGGCAGCTTAGAAATTTTAACAATTGTAGAAAACCGTGAGGTTTTTTTCATATGTTTACATTGCTTTGTTTGTTTGGCACATACACTGTTGTTATCAAATGAAATTAACGTTTTATTTTGGAACAGCATTTAGGGTTCACAAATTTGCATTTGGGCAGGTATCAATTAAGTCAGCGCGTTAGTAAGATTTTATTCCACTTAGGAAGGACACAGGTATAATTATTTAGTGTGCTTTATTGAGGGGTGGGGGTATAGCTTACTTAGCCCAGGCGCGCACTGGTGATTAAAATAATGATAGATAAAATTACTTGTTAAAAAAAATTACTAACATTTTTAGGTCGCGCATACTGCGAGATTTTAGTTGATCAGAATCGAAATGGATTTCAAATAGCTGCATGTTGTGCTCTGAGTTTGTAAAAAAGGCTTTGTATTTTGGTCATTTTAATAACTAATGACTTCGGCCTGTCTCGATTCCACTAGATTTGAAGTCTCTAAAATCCACAAACATCCAGGGTGAAGCCGGAACCCAGAACACTGGAGACATTGGCATGACGCCAGAGATAATATCTTTGAATTTTCTGTGTGCCTACCCTTTACCAACCCGTTACCGCCTGAACTGCGGGGTCTTTGCATCTTTGAGAAAAGATAAAAAAAAAAGCTCTTCAATTATTTTAGGATAGATAAGCAAAGATAGAAAGATTTTACAACTTGTTATTCGATTTTGGTCATAGCATATTGTACCAAACTACTACTTTTCGACTGACCGCATACCACCACAAGTAAAGAGGTATTTGGCTGCAACATTAAACACTAGGACAGCCAGGACTAGGTCTTCAGTTATTTTCTCCTGGGGTCCGGATTGATGGTAATATCGCTATAGAAATGCCTTAGTCGATACTTATATAAAAAAAATAGTCGACTATGAGAAAGACAGAACAGAAAGACCGAGTAGCCGTAGCTCAGTTAGTAAAACGTTGAAATCATATTCGGGATATCCTGGGTTCTATACCAGAGGCCATCAAGACTGAGTGTTAAATAAGGTGAGGTACTTATATTTTGCAGTTCTGGTTTAATAAATTCACAATCGACAATTATTTGATATTAACATAAATCGAATCGTAGAAAAATCCTATATATTTTTTAAACAATCTCCACTCGGAGACACTATTCATGATATCATCACCCCAACTGACGTAACTCAACAACTCCCATCTGGTTGTTGGCACCATCATTCTGAGCTGTGGGGCATACCTCCACGTTTTAACCGACCTCCCCGGTTTGTAAAAGTTTCTTAATTTAAAGTCCCACCCCCAACTATTTTTGTAACACGATGTGTCCCGGATTGGTTTTATAAAAAGTTGGTCATCCTAATTTGGGGAGTCAATCATTGCTGTTAGTGGACCCTCATTCCTCCCCAAAAGTATTGGTTCTAGTTTAGTTTGACTTTGTCTAGCACTACAACCAAAGCAAATAGTGAGAAGCTGATTTCAAATATGGATTCAGTGTCCTTGAGACGGTGACTATTGAGTGTGTGTGTGTGTGTTTGTCGGGAGGTGAGGGGTAATGCATATGTGTGTTACAGTCAAGGTCGATTGATTTAAATCAATGTGATTTAAATCAGATGATTTTTCTTTTAAAAAAAAAATCAATTATTTAAATCAAAAATAGATTTTTTTATTTTAAAAAAGTAGACAAAGTGAAGTATTTTTAATCATTCTGTGATTTGAATCATATGTAAGCTTGAAATTTACGCTTTAGTCCTTGCGTGAAGATATACTCTTATGATGTAAACCAAAACCAAAGTGATCGACCTAGAATTTTAACGAACTATTTGATAGGTATTTTTATTGGCAAAATTTTAGAAGAGAACGTATTGGAACCCAATTTACATTATAAGTTTGTGTTACATGTATATTAATTTTTGTAATGCATATGAAAACGAACACACCGAAAACAGAAAATCCAGTTTCCTTTACAAAATAAAAATTGTTGTTTCGTAACATTACCTACTTTGTGTATTTATATCAAATTATTTGATTTCTTTACAAATCGCTCAAAAGCAATTTATACTCAATGGAAGTATAAAGTTTACCTATGTGTATGATGGATGGATGAAAATGTAAAAAGCTGCGTATCCTCTATTGATTTGACTTCATTAAATAGCTCTCATTCAACTGAATTTTATCTAACATAAGACCTTTACGGAACTTTGGATCAGATCGAATGGACGATGATGGGAGAATTGGTGGAATGAAAAAAGTGGGAGGAAAAAAGAGAATCCTGAGAAAACCCACGCACACGGTTTTTGTTCACCGTGGCACGAGCCCGGATCGAATTGGAGGCCTCACGGACAAGAGGTGAGCGCTCTACCACTGAACGACCGCGGCTACAAAAAATAGCTCTCATACTTTATGGAATATTGTCATGGGGTTATCCTAAATTGATAGTGCAATTTTGAGGCTCAAATCTAAGTGAAATGAAGTAAAATTTATCTGAGTATACTTAAATCGAGAATATTTCATTAGAAAGATGTAGCCTGGAGAAAAGAGGCAATTGCGATTATAAAATTTGCAATTACTTAGGAAGAAAGGAAGACACAGACGTTATGTTAGAAGAAAAGACGATACGTATAAACATTGTACGAGTATATAGTTTCTTTTTCGAACTTAATTACAGTGTATACCCAATCTGAAAACATACATCGTATATCGACGAAAGTAACATAGAAGTTTCCAACATGTTCGCTTTCTTTAAAAATATACCGTAAGTCAAGTAACGCCATATCTTCTTTCCTTTTTAAAAGTTATTACAAGTTGTTGTAATTGTCTATTTTCCATGGTTATCTTCCGCAGCGAATACTACATATTTGTGAATTTTTACTGGTTAAGGTATTAGAAAAGGAAAAACTAACTTAGTAGATCTTTCAGCGCCGCAAGTTATTTAAATAAAAAAACTTTGATATAAATAAAAAAAAATCGAATTAAATAAAAAAACTCAACAATAATAATTCTTTTGAAAAAAAAAATCATGATTTTTTTCAACCTTGGTTACAGTACAATTCTCAGCAATAAGTAGCGTTTTAAAGTATCGAACTTAGTTTCGACAGATTAGATTATTTAGTTGATTATAAACATAATCGAAAACGCACATAAAGGTCTCGGATAGAGACTATAATTGCTGGTGCAAAATCTTGGGTATAATCCTTTGTAGCCCAATATTTATATAATTCGTACATTACATCGAACAGCTAATTCTGCTAAACTAAAATCTTCTTCGTTTTCATTCAATTTGATCTCCTCATGTAACATAAAACGGAAGTATTTTTTATTTAAGTTTTAAAACAGAGATGTTTCTATTTCCTTTCTATCTCGTAAATTTCTAATGATAAAAATAATCATACGGGATTTATTTAAGGTAATATACGCAAGGTATAAACAGCACAACTTTCTTTCAGATATGAAAGAACCATTAGATATATGGTCGCATAGGAACAACGATATGAAAATGGTAAACAAGTAAGGGTAGAAGAGTTTCAGAATTATGAAAACTGGAGAGAAATAAAATAAGTCGTAAATAATTTTTCGTTTTTGAAAACGCTCAATTCTAAACACCATCCTACAAAAATAATACTTGATATTCTGTTAACTTAATTTAATTTTCTCTCTAAACGTCACGTAAGAAACATACACTTCATGTAAGCTAAACTAAGAATCCTAACCTAATATAGATCCATTTTGTCAGCACATGTGAAAGATGTGCTTATCATTAATTCAATTTTCTTTTCCTTTTAGTAATCTCGAAATCTGAACAACAAGAAAAGTATAACAAAAATTATGTTGTTTTCTTGATCTCCATGTTTATATATACTCGTATATTGTGTAGTCTGTACACAAAGCAGTGTATTTTCTCCAATGGACGAGAAAAGTCCATAGAAGAGGAGTCTATTTCGTATAACAATCCCAAGGGAAATGGATTGTCCAGGACCTGACCAGTGGGGGATAAGAAATCGCAGCTGGCCAGTTGGTGGAACCAGTTCGGCTCCGCTGGTTCCATTCTTCCGCTGTCGTCGCCCTGGTAGAAATATTGACCTTCCCTGTCGCTTGCTTTTCGTTAAGTGGAAAATGATGAAGTTAGCGGTATCAGCCACTAGCCAAAAATCCCTTGGGGGGAGGTGGATGAAAATTGCCCCTTCCAACAAAAAAAAATCCCAGTCCAGACGAACCAAGAGATGCGAATGTTACGAAAAAAAATATATGTAGGAAATAAAAAAGAGAAAGAGGGAGGAGGAAGTGTTGGTTTATAGTTGAAATGGCTCTACGGATGAAATAAGCCTATCTGAAAGCGAGAGCTATACAGACATTCACACGTTCTCCTAAATTAACAATCTATGAGTGTGTGTGTGTGTGTCTCCACTGTCATTCCTGTCCCTCTCTCCAGTCATCGTTTTTTTGTTCACCACTTTGACCGTCTCTCATAAATGTGGTAAGCCTCGTGAATATAACAAAACGTCAAAAGACTGAAGGGTGTGTGTAATCTCTCTCTTTCTCTTTTCAGTTTGTTATGTGTGTGTTTGAGAGACAGAAACACACATAGAGAGAGTTCCATATGATGGGATTTTAAAAAGGTGTTACCAAGCTAAAATCTCTTGAAACACTTTGGCGCACAGAACCGTACATTCAATGTCCATGCGCTACTGGGCGGGCGAACCTCTCCACCGACCATGATTTCTAAAATAAACCAATCTTGCCCCTGCCATTTCTCCTTCCATTCTTTTTATCTATCCGTTCCTATTTCTCCTTCCCCAACCTCTCCCACATAAACATCTCATCCTCTTTTTAATCTCTATCCTCCAATGTACCCTGTGTGCTCAGACTCACGAAACGATTAAGAAGCCGTATCACATAGTCAAGCTGAAAGATCTCATCTGTCACTGCAAAAGTGAGAACACGGCGGGTGGTATAATGTCTGACTTTCCCCTTCTCTTTACCCCTATTCAACCCCCACCATAAGCCAACTTTAACTCTAATCGTCCTACACCCCACCCCCCTCTGCTATCATATGGTACCCTCTCCACACGCCACTGTACGCAAGCCAGAAACAATCTTCTGCTATGGTTTCCCTCTTTTCTTCTCTCATTCCCCGCTTCCCTCCCACAGTCCACAACCATCTTCACAGTCAATGGTGTCATGATCTGGGAGGTCCACAAGCAGATTAGACACCCGCGGATGACGTCACGGGTAACTATCAGTGCAGTTTTCGCTCCTGTGAAGAAAAAAAAGTCATCCCGGAGAGGAGAAGCCATCACTTCCACTTGAATTTAATTCACCCCTGCATTTTTCATCTTCTTCACTCTCTATTGGACCTCTGGACACGGTCCTTGGTCACACATCTGGCTGAAAGATAATACAACGAGGTAAAGATATATCCTAAAGCGCATGCGTTAGTAGTGGTGACTGCTGCCTTCTTCACATGTCAGATGGATAACATGCAACTTCAGCCTTGAAGCATTATATTAAGTCCCAATCTTTCTCATACAATTACAGCGAACAAAACGACTACTTGCTGGCGAATCTGATAGGGTAATAGGAGGGTGAGGGATTCTATGTATGTTCGTGTGTGTGTGTATCTGTAAGGATTTTTTTTTTATCTCTGCATAACATCATTGACTGCTTCCTTTCTCATCAAATGATAATACCGCTCAACGATCTTGACATTGTTGTTCAAACTGATGATGAAATAAAAAAGTTGCATAAACGTTCTTTATACAAGTGTACAAGAGTTTAGCCTACATGATTTTTAACATGTACACGTGACCCATTTCTCTAGAACTGATAGGTAGTAAAATCCTATTTATTAATGGTCACTGCACTTGTATTACATGCTTTAATGCATGTCAATGTACAGTTCATTTCTGCGTGTGTTCAACACTCTTCAGTACTTGAGAGCTCGTTTAGTTTTTTGTTACCAAAACTTTGATAAAAAAAAAAAACCTGACGGTTACATCTTACAAGATACATTTTTTTTTTAAATTATAAAAGAAAGAAGAAAAGTTAATTACAGGGTATATGTTAATGATTGCTACATATTCACACATTTTCTGATTTACTGTTTGCGGTATTTCGTCATTCGTGATACATTTAATTGGAGAGTTTTTACAGATCTCCCCTACTCCTTTTTTTTTTTTCATTAATTTCTTCACAAGCTCAAGAAAATTAATTTTTAACAACATTAAAAATTTCTTGCACAACTGGAAATTTTTATTTTCGTTTTTTTTTTCCTTATTAGTCTTCCTCAAACGTTGACAAGATATAAAGTTTAAAAATGAGTAAACAACATAACAAAATCACTAGCAGCCTTGGTTTTACCCACATTGGCAATAGAAAAGAAGTAGAAACTTAATAATAAGCTAGACAAAGAAAGTATGTATGAACAAAGAAATAAAACAATACAAGAATTCAAAGAAAAACAAGGAAGAGAAAGAAAGAAATAGACAAAGAAAGAAAGTAGAAATACTTTAAAGATAGGAAGAAAGAATAGATAAATAAAGGAAGAATGAAACAAAAGGCAAACAAATAAAAATAAACAACAATAAAGCGATAAAATGAATGGAAGAGTAAAGAACGGAATAAGAAATAACCAAGGAAGAAATATAGAACAAATTAAGATAACAAAGGATACCGTAAAAAGGAGAAACAGAGTTAAATATTCAAAAAGAAAAGAACAAATGAGTGAAAGAAGCAGGCCGTATCTAGAAATTAGTTTCGGTGGGAAGGGGGGAGGGGGTTCTAAGCTCTTGGGGAGTCTGGGTATGCAAACTCACATAAAACATAAGAAACTGAATTTCCTGGTATAGCATTATAGATCACAATTCACAACATACCGGATCATTTGTAAATATTTTTTAAATTTTCAAATAAACAGGGCTATATTCCATGGAAGAACCATGTCTCCATGTGTTTTAGTTTACTGCGAAAGTGCAGGTTGCGTAACTTTTGGGACATCCAGTATATTGGTATGCCTAAGCAGTAAAAGAACAGCATTTGAAAGCTTCTATACAGGAATTCCGCCAGAATTTTCAGTTTAGGAGGTGTAAAGTCAAAAGTGGGAGGGTACAAGTTGAGTTTCGCACTATTTCTATCGATTTTTCACAATAAAAATTTTGAAGTTGGGGGAGTTCTTGAGAATTTTGGGGTCTGACACCCCCACAGGTAGGGTCTGGCGAAATCACTGCTTCTATATAGAAAAAATAAATTCTGCGACAGAACTAAAGGCAAAATTAACCATTTGAATATGATGAACCTCCTTTTTCTAAACGCATCTTCTTGAAGTTGGCACGGTAGCTAGTGTTCAGGTCGGTATGCGCGAAGAGTCAACGTGTAAGGATATTCTTGAAAAAATTTTACTGAAAAATATGTAGAAGTAACCTATAGCTGGTTTATCATCGCAAGAAGGTTTTGAATTATTAACTATTGCATGTGTAGAACACGGAAACTTAATATAGTATTGTCGTTTTGCTTTTAGTGCATATATTTAAGCTGTATTAATTTTGTTTTTGGAAAAGTTTCTTTTTCTTACTCTTTCTAGTGCAAGTTTGTACGTGAATACAAAGGCACAAAAGAAAACACGGCTCCCTTCTTGTACGCGAGAGAGAAACGTCGTACATAAAAGGGGTCTAACAAATCAGTTGGCTTATTATTCTCTTCACGAAATCATCCTTGAAGGTGAGCAGCGCTGCAATTATGAAGTGTCATGCTGGCTGTCTAACTCTCAGGGACACTGAACAACCATTTTAAGTAAAAAAAAAAGTCCCTTTTTCTCTTCTCCCATTTTCTGAATGTATTCGGAGGATACTAAACAGGCACACTACGGGAATATCCTCTGCATATATATATATATATATATATATATATATATATATATATATAGTTGCAATTTGAATTGAGAATTTTGTTTTCTTAAAATTGGTTAACATTAAGTCAATATGGGTTACGGGATTTTAACCAACACCATTAGAATAAAAGTATAGTAGCCATGCGTTCTTATCATCTTGTATTGGCTATTACAACTGCACTCAAAAAACTGATTTTCATGAGCAGAAGAGGACTAAAGTCTTACACCCATCTTCAGTAAATAAAATTAAACAAAATCATGATGTTAGCAACTGTCAGTTTAAAACTTGACCATTTTATTATGTTGGAAAGTAAAGTTTAGAACAACCGTTATAAGATTTTCGATGAAAGTTTATAATAAACCCACAAACTTTTTATTATTCTGTGGGTAAAATATAAGACACAATTTTGTATATTGCTTGGAAACCTAATTCTTTCGCAAGGTATACACTGAATTTCATTTCAATATGTAATTAGTTAATAAGAGAAAAATTATAGAAAAGTAACCACAAGAAGTTGCCGTCTTCTCTGAACCATACGGGGTAAGACGCCTAAAAATGTAATCGATTTTGCAAAATTTGGAACAATCATATATATCGTCATATCTTAGTATTATATATAGAGTTAGTTTAAGTGTAATATCTCCCTAAATGTCTGTGACATCTTCCATAATCACGGAGAGAAGACACCACTGAAAGGAATTGCCTAACAGGGTCTTGAAAATCATTGAACATCTGTATGCAGAGTAATAATAACATTTCAAGTTCACCATATTTGCGTTAAAATTGTTTGTACGTAGATAAAAGACAAAGATAAACCTGAACTCCCATTTTATTTTCCGTCCATTCTACAAAGTATGTTTTAGTCATAAAAACTGTAACCTTAACTTAGCGGACCGTATAATGTTGTAGACTTCCTAGCAGTCTACTGCTCAGCGATAGAAGACATAATGGTTGCATTCATGTGAGTCAAAGATGTTTGAAGCCCATAAACACATTATAATTCAATTCAATCCCGATTCTGTCACTTGCGCGTATTCTCCAACTATAGGAGCAAATATGGCGTCTTTCCTCAACTGGCATCTTAACCCGATTTACTCTTCTTATCTTCATTTTAGTATCCTTTGAGCAACCTTCAACATATCTCCCATCTACAACATTGGGCCTACACACATCCCAGGAACTAAAATCTCTAGCCAGGGCCGGATTTATGTGTTTAGGCGCCCTAGGCCCATGATTTCTAGCTCCCTTTTTTTTTTACTCTTCCCGTTATCCGTTCTGTCCTTTTTTTTCTTACCGTCCTCTCGCCACTCAATAATGATAATAAAGAGATATTAATTATTTAACTTTGCTAATGTGGCTATTTACAAAACACGATTCAATAATATTAATAACAATAAATAATGACATGAATAATTAATAAATAAATACATACATAGCCCTAGAATGAGCATTTTTAATTAAATTAGTGTAGGCTACTTTTGGAAGACATTATTACACTGAAAAAGATGGTAATACAAAATATTTTTATTCACACAAGTCACTTCAAAGAAAATTAAACAAAAGAAATATTATTAATGATACATAAATACAATTAGTAATTATTGTCCATAAATTTTTTTTTTTTAATTTATCTTAAAGATAATTTTAAAGTTTCTTCCTCATTGGCTTGCATCGTGCGAAGGCATCTATTATGTCATCGTACCCAACATCTTGGGTCAACTCCACTGCTGACACTCTATCATGTCCATAATTCCCTTTCAACCGTCAATACGTCGCTCCTAAAAATTAACAACTTGCAAAATTAGAAAATCTCCAGGAATGCACAAAAGTGACACTACAAACTCATTCGCTACGCTGAATACGTGGCCAGCTCTTTGAATCTTAAACATTATCCCTGGAAATATTGTATTTACCTCCTGAAGATATAAGGTCTGGGTCGGGAGAAAAATAAGACTTGTTTCTACTGCCATGAAAGATAGATCAGGATTTTTTTTAATAAGGTCTTTAGCCATCCTTGGATCAGACCGCGATAGGGTATGGGAAGATAGCCGGTGATTTAGTTAAAGTACCATCCTGACGTTCGTGTGGTGAAACTGAAGGAAATTCTGGAAAACCTAAGTTAGTATAGTCGCCACCAGGATTAAAAACTCAAGGTACCTACACATTGCGGTCCCGAAAAGACAGGTTAGGAAAAGACCCTTTAGTTTTTTTCATATACAAAAACCTAGCCTAAATTACACCTTCATGCATATAGAAAGTACCTAATGCCTATTGACAGGCGTGTAGATAACTGTTACGCCCTACGCTCTAAATTCGGAAGAGCGAATATTTCATCTTATCAGAGCGGAAAGTAGGACCATACTTATAGCGCGAATTTTGCAATCAAAAAAGAGTGCTTTTCAGGGTGATGCTCTCGCTTTTCATACGAAATGTGATCTTCCTAGATGGGATTCTGATGCTTCATGGATGTAATTTATTATTCAAAACTTAAAGAGCGATTTCTCATCTTTTTTAGAGTGGTGCACAATGGATTATGGATACTAGTCAAGTTGCTATCGCGAAGATTATCTGATAACTCTTCTTAATGACAAAAGCATACCAGAAAACGTCAGGAAAAAGATATATAACAGAAATCTTTAAACACTGATCTCAAATACCTGACGAGACGAAGAAGAAGAGCGTTCTCTCTCAGTCGACCGCCTAGCGTAAGAGATAAGGCGTTGGTTCGGTGACCGGAATGTAGCAGTTCCAAATGTTACTGATCTCAGTTTTTTATTATTATTATTATTATTATTATTTTTTTACTATTTCTCATTCATAAGAACGTTACTTTTCTTTATTACTCCTTACGAATAAATGCTCCATTTTGCTTCTTTTTAAACATTTTACAGCGTCGTTTTACTGCTTAAATATGAACATTTTATCTGAATAGATGGAAATTCATCAAAAAGGATTACGTCCCCATCGACATGAACTAACATAAATCCCATCTTCCTTTCGAGTGAAATTTTCTCCGATGAAAATCCTCTCTCCAAGAGCGGTCTCTCTCTCCGCTCCTTGAAGTATACACTCAAATCTAGCGGGTTTCTCCTCTTTGAATTTGGTGTATATGTGTAGCATTGACTAAAATGATTATTAGTGTGTACAAAGACAAAAATAGGGATAAATTATATTCCTAATATAATGTTTCCATTACTATTTCAAATGTAAATTAGATTAACTTTAAATTACCCGAAGTAAAGTTATGTAAGAGCGGTAGCCTATTTAAAATATGATGGTGTTTGGCGCTCTCCCTTAAGGTGTTTTGCTAAAATATTTTTTTCGTTTCACGTTTTAAATAACATTTTGTAATTTTTTCGTCCCTGTTAAAGTTGCGCCCCTAGGCCCGGGCCTAGTGGTAAATTCGGTCCTGCGTCAAGCCAATTCCATTTTTCCTTACCTATATTTTATTCAGGCTAAATTTCCACCTGAGTTTTGTACAGGACAAAATATTTCTTGAGCTTTCCTTACGATCGAGCCCAGTATTCGTACCACACAATCCTACAGAAAGCCAAATATTTAATCTGAAACTTCTGGAAAAGATACATGTACACATGTTTAAGATAAGAATCCTTGTACTAGTGTTGCCCACGAGACGAGATTCAGGCTGTCTCGTCTCGAAATGTGTTGTCCAGAAAATTTCTCTCCTACAAAACATGTATATTATTTTATATTGCGAGGGTATTGTCTCGTCTCGTTTCCCATAGACATTTCTCTGTCTCGTGTTCTATTGTGGGCAACTGTACTTTGTACTAATTACTAGCTCAAATTTACACGAATGAAGTATATTACACGTTTGTTCTTGCTTTCTTGGGCCTACAGGGCAGCATGAACCCCGTAGCTTAGTTGATAGAGCGTTGGCTTGGCAATCTGAAGATCCTAGGAACGATCCCAGCAGCAATCCATCATGTCTGAGGGTTTTCATTTTTTTCGCTTTAGTCACACCAGGCAAATGCCGGAATGGTACCTACAAAACTAGGCCCTGACTGACAACTTTCGAACATCCTTTCGCACACCCTATCCCGGCCTGAGCCTGAGATGCCTAAAGGTCATACATAAATTGCAGTTCAATTAAATAGTAACACCACATTAAGAAAAGTAGAATGACTTTTGAGCAGCCAGGTGAGCTGACGGTATATGAATCATAACATTTAGGGTCTATATTGTAGCCAGCCTGCCAGGATTTTCGTTGTGGTGAAATTTTTTTGGAAAACCTCAGGCATGAACAGAATTCGAACCTGTTGTATCTATTGTAGTGCCTAAGCTGTTACACTGCGAACGAGGGAGATGCAAGTGAACAAATTAATTTCTTTGAAATCTTTTCCTTTCCCGGTAGTAGCGTCATAGAAGTAGAAATTGAAAGCCGACATCTCGTTAAAAAAAAATATATAAACATTAATAATAAAATTGTTATATTCATAGTAAAAATGTTGCTGACTTTTGTGTCATAAAATAAGAACCATCGTAAATGATTGGAAATACTGTTCTACTCAGTCGGTAGTCAAGTTACCGCAGCGGCATTTGGCGTTATGCTTCCAATGTTGTTAATAAATAGTGTGTCACAGTCCTGAAAAAAAAAAAAATTCAACTAGCTGCCTGGAAATGTCCAATAACGCTACTGACAACGATTAAAATTCATATCACCTTGCAGAGAGATAAAAACAATTTCCATCTTTGGGTTAAAATTGAAGAAACTTTTCAATGTAGCCAGTTAAATACGAAGAGGTGTCAGAAGCAATTTCTTTGTGACGATAATGACTTCCACGCAAAGTACTGTTGATCGTAGAATCCTTAGATTGTGTTGACCAGTACTTCTACTAACAATGCCGACTTTTTACTCACATGGGTAAACATGAAAACTTAGTACGGTAACATACAATATTATGTCATTTCTGTGTAGTTCATAACACAATACTCATAGATATGCACAACCAATGACGATTTTTTTGTCTTTTATCTTCGTGAGAACCATTTACTCATAATTTCATCTGAGGTTTCGCAAGTGACAAATAGATTCAGAAACATAATTGTTATAATTATGACTAATAACAGGTTAACACTTCTTAGGTAAATTGATTAAAAATATCCCTCTGCTGATACTCAATGTAAAAATGCTCCTTCGAAACTGTGTTGTATCCAGTGAGTCGCCCTAATAAGGAACATACATTTCTCTTAGAGGATGAAAGTTAGTAGGCAATTCATAACCGCGACAAAAATGTCTCAGCTTACCATTTGTCACTAATATGTTAGTACAAAAATTGTAACTGAACGTATGTTTGAATACAGGATTACGTTATATTTATTTGATTCTATCAATTACTCACACCCTTGCTACATAAGACATGTATATAGTTATATACTGATGTACACGCTATACACAGGGTTTCAGTCACACACACACTATTGTAGACACGACATATCTTTAGATATTTAATCAAGAAGGCCACCGCGCTATACATGACACACAACGCTAGAGACGGCTGTACTTACTTACTATTCACGACTATATACACTACAGACAGCTTTCATTGTGCATGTTAAAAGATGGAGCGAAATGTCAGAAACACTCCTTCCTTTACAACAATGGTTAAAAGTCCATAAAATTGTTTTAAGAATGAAAGAATTTGATAAAAATAGATGCCTGTTTATTTTCGAAGATATCGTCTTAGAAAAAAAATTGAAAGAAAAATCTTCTCAAGTAAAATGGATATAATTGTGAAACTTAAACTGGATACTCACCGCTCCAATCATAAAACATTCATGGTGTGAACTATAATCGCAAAATATGTTTTCATAGAAGCCCTTTATTTGACTAGCAAAAAAGCTGAAAGTAGCTATCCCAACCAGCCCAAAATAAGTCGTGCCCAGCCTAAGTTAAATCTCGGTTAGCCCAAGCATTTGGGGGGCTAGCGTGAAGTTAACCTCCCAAACTTTGGACACTTCTATCTTCTTTATTTGACTAGTCCCAAAGCTGAAAGTGGCTAGCCCAACCAGACCAAATTGAGTTCTAACTGGCCCGAGTGAAATCTCGCCTGGCCCCAAGTTTCAGTGGCGGATCGTTAAGATTTGCACATTGCGGATACTTTGGACATCCCTATCTCCTTTATTTGACTAGCCCAGACGCTGAAAGTGGCTAGCCCAACCAGCCCAAAATGAGTCCTAACCAGCCCAAGTGAAATCTCGGCTAGCCCAAACATTTGGGGGGCTAGTGTGAAGTTAGCACCCCGAACTTTGGGCACTTCTATCTCCTTTATTTAACTAGCCGAAAAGCTGAAAGTGGCTAGCCAAACCAGCCCAAATTGAATCTGGCTCAAGGAGAATCTCGGCTGGCCCAAATATTTAGGGGGCCAACTTCACACACGTAAGATTATCTTAAATCTCACTGGTGAACAAAACTTCCACGGAAATAAATGTTGAAAAATGTAAGATATTAACGAAGAAAATAAAGTCTCAATGTGGATCTTGAAGAATCAAGATTTTCATTCATATATTATATGCACAACAATTTCTACAAGAGTAAAAAAAAAAAAAAAAAGAAACAGGGAGAGAGAGAGAGAGAGAGAGAGAGAGAAGATACTGAATTTTATTATTGTTCAACCTAAACCACACTAACAAGACTAGTTGTCACTGAGTTTCTGTTTCGTCATATAAATTCAAGTTTATGACGTTTTCATTTTATTACCTTCTTTTTTATAACTAAAAACGTCGTTTTTGGTTAAACATCGAACAACATCAGCGGCGTTTAGTAGCTGACAAAGAAGAAATCAATTTAAAAGAAAATGAAATTGTACAAATGGAGATATTTCAACAGGATGTTTGTTTTAGTTCATTTCTTCTTTTTATTTAAGAAATTAACATAATAAATCTTAACAAATTGTTCAAAAATTGTTAAGCCGTTTAACACTAGAATGAACATTCCTATTTAAAAGAAAAATATTTTAATCACTTTCCATAATAAGGCAAGGTGATAGAAGAAAATAAAAGTTTAATAACAGGTTTTAATAAAAAATATAAATGCTTAAAAAAAATGTGTCTGGAATGAACGGGGGAAATAAAAAAGCCTAATTTCTTGATTATTTCGTGACAAGCTTCTCTCGAAGACACAGACAGAAATCAGGGTGAAGGCAAATTTGAGAGAATACTAGGTATTTATTCTGTGAGGCAAGCAGGTGACGCCATCTGTTAGCAAAACGTAAAACTAACTAGAGTAGTTAACACACCGGCTTACAACACACATTTTATCGCTCTTTGACTAATTTCCTGGTTTCTCATTTCTTCATGTTTTATATTTGCTATGTTTATATATATATATATATATATATGTGTGTGTGTGTGTGTGTGTGTGTGTGTGTAAGTGAGTGAGTGGGTGAGTGAGTGAGTGAGTGAGTGAGAGATAGTTTTCATATTTTTGAAGATACTGGACAAATGACACTCAACAATAAAACATGAGAAACCGGCGCCAATAATACTTCTAAATTTACATGAAATGAACTATCTGACATTTTGACATCATTTATTTTAGGTGAGAAAATAGAATTCAAGTACTTGATGACGTCATACACCTATGTAATTACGGGAATTCTAATTTCTCAACTAAAATATACAATGTCAAAATTTTAGACAGTTCATTTTATACACATTCACCTGATTCACATGTATTATTGGAGTCGCTTTCCAAAATTTAGTTATTGGTAGTAATTTGTCCAGTATCTTCAGAAATATGAAAACCCTCTCACACACATAGGCAGCTTTGGTACAAAGGACTTAATAATTTAAAATTTTCTTATATTTAATAAATGCTATTCCTTTCATTTCAAAACGGGTGTACGTGTGGTCGGTCTCTCAGCAGCTACGATGTGGTGTATCTTTCCGACACTCTTTGAACATCATTTTAATGGAAGCGTTTGTTTCAAACAAGCGTTTCTTAACTTTTGACGTAAAATCGGAATTTGATAAAAAAAAAAAACCTACCATGCTCCATTTCATAATCTCAACTTCCAGTCTTAAGGTGACTTTCTGTTAGCATCGGATGTTGCAAATATCATCATTCGATAGAGAATACATGATTTAGTTATCTCAATTTCATTAATTTTAATAAGAACTTATCTTTCTTCATTTTAGGAGGCGTGTACGGGTGGTCTGAGACAACAAATTTGAATGGATCGTCGACCCTGCTTATTGGATTGGACAAATTGAAATGGTACACTTGAAGTGACTCCACAAGAGCCATCGGAAAGAGACTTGACCTGGTCTTTACCGTGCCTTCTCCGGGATGCTGTAAGTCATTCTGGGATTGCATGCTGCGCTAAGGTGTTGTAGGAGTTGCTGTAATGGCATCTTTGAACCAGAGCGGGCCTGTCAAACACTATTCCTAGGCGTGTACTGGAGTCACTTCACATACGTAAGAGAGGAGAACGACGATGTATCCGCCACAAGAGAGGAGGACGAAGATGTATCCACCACAAGAGAGGAGGACGATGATGTAACCGCCACAAGAGAGGAGGACGATGATGAATCCAATGCAGCAAGATAGGACGAAGACGATGTATCCAACGCAGGAAAATAGGACGACGACAGGGCCCATTTACCATAGACGACGACGACGAAGACGAAGACGTCCGGGATTATATCCATCCAGGCTGCAAGTCGTGCATCGATCCATTCATTTCTTCCTTCATTAATTCATTTCATCCACATAGTTGGGTATCCGGCGCAAGATTATTTCGTACAAATGGTATTGCGTCCCTCTACCAACTTAAAAAAAAACAGAGGCCCTCACAGACGGTAGAGACCTTGACGTGGTTGTGAGGTTTTAAACTAACATCTACCTGTACCAATTTTTCCAAAGTTACGTGGCAATTTTCGAATTTGTACTTTGCTTACTCAATCAACAAAGTGTGTTCTTAAAATATCACGAATTAATTTTCAAATGTTCCTACATTATCCAGAGCCAGAAGGTTTAGAATTAATTATGGAATATCTTTTTGTATAATGGACATTACCGTTTTCACCGTTCTTCACTGTGAAAATTGGAGACACAACGTTCATCCAAAAAATGGAGGCAGCATAGCTGCCTCCAATTTTTGGACCAATCTACATTCAGCCAGTTTTCGGTTGAACGTTTTACTCTCTATAAAATTTCAAAATGCGCATATATGTATTTTCCAACGTATTTCATTCAAGCAGAACATTTTTTGAAATTAGAAAAGAAGAAAATGTAATGTTCCTTTAAAATTTAAAATTAAAAAAAAAGTTCAGTTGGTCGGGTTTCGATCCAGGGTCCAGTAGCACACTTATCAGATGGGTAATTCATAAATTAAGCTTCAACCTAAATACAACCTAGCAAAAGAATCGTTAATCTTTAACATAACACTTTTAGATCATAATGATCTCTAATTACTAAGTACCAATCCAAACAGAAATGGATGAATAAATCCCATTTTCAATTAATATATGGCTCGAATATAATGAGCAAAATGTTTGCTACGGTATTGTAAATCTATTTGTAAATACCGTAATATGATTTGATTAATATACAAGGGGACAGAATCGATATCCCGTTAAAATAACAACAAATACAGAGTTTGAGCAATAAACCAATTAACAAATTTGTGTTTAGTTGGTGGAAAATACTTGAATTCAATTCGACAGATGATTTGCTCATAGCTAAAGGATTTAGTCGACGTTCTACAAATACGTGATAAAATTGTGAGTAAAGTATTCCATAAAATCTCACTATTCTTGCACTGAGTTAACCTGTGTAATATAGAGTCGACTTGTGTACACTGATAACAAAGATTGTGTAAAACAATACCTTTTGCAAATAACATAGCTTTAGTTTTTATATTTTCCATAAACGAATCTATATCTAAGATCGTGTAGATGAGGGAAAGATTTCAGTGCGTTAACATTTTGCCATATCATTAACCAATTACAATTTGGATATTGGGACACTATTGCATTGTCTTCCTGATTTTCAGTATCAAAAATATATTTATAAAGTTGTTTGACACTTAATGTGGCTAAGTTGTAGTTATCTACAGAGCTATAAAACATTTCTAATAAAGGCTCAAACAAATATGGCACATAATAATGTCATGAGTTTATATTTACAGGAGTTATAAATTCAAATTTACTCATGACTTGACGTAAAATTGTGCCAGAAATAGATTCTGGATGTTCACATATAATATTGATAGTTCAGTGTAGCATAAGTGCTTTACATTGCAACTGTAATTTTTTAAGTTGTAAGCCGCCCAACGATGACGGCAAACACAAATAGTCTCTCTTTATTCGTTATATATGATGTTTCCAGATGAAGTAGCCTACAACCTTATTAAATTGAGCACTTATTTTTTTGGACATAGGGAAAAATTGAGCCATATAAGTACACTTACTAAGAATATAACAATTAATAAAGGTAATCCTAGACTGAAGGCATTTAAAGCATTCTTGATATTTGATTAAATCATTAACAATATTGTGATATAAATTTTCATAATTTTGTTTAATAGTAACCTGCCGACTACGATGCCAGGTTATTTCAAGAATTTTGATGTTCTCAACCACAGTTATTAAATTTTCATAGTCAGGTATACTAGTTTGTTGGAATACGAGAAGGTGGGTTTTATTTGGATTAAATTTTATACCAGCATAACTAGGTTGATCAATAACCTGCATACATGTCTGAAGTTCCGCGGGAGATGATAGAATTACAGAGAAATTATCAAGGTAATTAATTTGTTTCAGCTTAGCTTGCCCTATCTGGTATCCTGTAACTGTATGTTCTAAAGCATTAGTTAAGATGCTAATATTAATGGCGAACAGGAAGCTGCTTAAAGGACATCCCTGTGATACACCACGTTCTAATCGTATACCTGAAAGTAGCAGGCCGTTAACTTGTATATTTAATTTTCGGTTTGACAGTAATATATTAATTATCTCAATAAAATTCGTGGGAAAGTTTAGTTTTTTCATAGCAACGCTGAGGTGATGATGATCGAGGGAATCGAACGCATTACCCAGATCAAGAGTGCCCCGCTTTACTCTTAGTATTGTATTTTGCCAAATGTAATACCTTGCGAATTTGACTAAGATTGTAATGTATAGTACGGCCACCCTGTATACCACCCTGATGTGAGTTGACAATCTTAGGTATGACCATAGTACAACGAAGAGAAATTAATTTCATGAGTATCTTATAATCATTATTGTATAAGGAAATAAGTCTATATTTAGTTTATTGTGCCATAGTACATTTTTTTTCTAACATGATGCCGGTAGATTCAGCGAAGGACTCTACAAAACTATGATTATGCCAGACATCGTTATATGCATTAGTTAATATGGGAACTAATTTATCAAGGAATTGTTTATAGAACTGTGCAGGCAGACCATCAGGTCCACCACTACACAAGGAATTTTGTAATTGTATGGAATTTTTAACTTCCACCGTGCCAATAGGCAAATTTAGTACTTTGTTTTGCTTGCTAGTTAATATGTTTTGTTGTTGGACTTGAACATCCTCATCATTAAAAGCAGGTTGTTTTTTTGGCAAAAAGTTCATTGTAATATTTACGAATAGCCCTGTATATTTGTGAGTTATAATAAGACTTATTTTCGCCATCACCAAAAGTATTAATGAATTTATTTTGGCCTAATTTACGTTCGGCTAAAATGTGATATTTTGTAGGAGTTTCATGCACACCTAAGTGTTTAAGTTTACTTCTTATAATATAACCTTGATTTTTGTTAGCTGCATATTTACATAAAAAGGCTTGTATCCTTCGAACTTGTACAATATTCTCAGGTTTAGAATATAAAGTATTTTGATATTCGTTCAATAACTTATAATAATATTGAGCTTGTATATGACGATTAGCACTAAGTTGTTTGGTACACTGCAAAAAATAGCTGTGTTAATTCAACACAATGCGGTGTCCCAGAGTGACTACCACTTTTTGTGTGTTAAATCAACACAAAACACGGTGTTGATTTCGGTTCTGGGAGAAAAAGAAGTTACGGCTTCAGCGAGATTTGAACATGGGTTGCTCAGTTAGATATCGAGCGTCTTACCTACTTAGCTAAATCGCCAGACCAGAAACACATTAGATGCAAATGATATTTAATGAACAACATTTGAATTAAAGGACTACACTCTAGATTTAAACAGTGTATGGGTTCAAATATATGTTGCGGAATCCCCAAAACGAACTAAGTTACTTGCACCACTTATCCCATGGTTTTAATCACTTCCTATTTGTCAATTGAGTACCAGAATTCCCATTCATTGAGAATATTCTATTTCTATGAAAGCAAGTAAGATGGCGACAGCCAAGCACATGAACAGCATTCCTGCTGCGCTTGCTTTCATAGAAATGGAACATATTCTCAATAAATGGGCATTGTGATCCCTAATTGACCAATGAAAAAGTGATTAAACCATGGCATAAGTCGTGAGAGTAACATTGTTTGTGTTTGAGGTTCAGCAAGACTTTTTTATCCTCTATATTATTTCAATCTAGTACTTTTTTTGTTTGACGATTTAGCGAAGTCGGTAAGACGCTCGACTTCCAGCTGAGCAACCCATGTTAAAATCTAGCTGCGGCCGTAACTTTTTTTCTCCCAGTACCGAAATCAACACCGTGTGTTGTGTTGATTTAACACACAAAAGTGTGTTAAATCACGCTGGGACACCGCATTGTGTTGAATTAACACAGCTATTTTTTACTGTGTATAATCTTTAGTATAAAAAATAATGGATTTATTTATCCACTCTTGATCCATTTTTTTATCGTAAATGGAGTTACATTATTTTCCTGGATGGCTGTATCTAAAATATGATTAATATGTTGTAGATATTCTTTATCATGTAACACTTGAGTGTTCATTTTTCATCGATAAGTAGAAGCCATATGAACAGGAAGGTAATAGTCTAATTTTACATTGACAATTAAATGGTCTGAAGTGGCCAATTTTTTTATGTTTATACTTTTTACATGAGGTTGTAAACTAGAAGACAAGTAACATATGTCAAGACGTGAACTACCTTTCGCATGGAAGTATGTCCAAGACCTTTCCCATGCAAATTCCAGGAATCGACCAATTCGAAATTTCGTATCATGTGTTTAAGATCTATACTAAAGTTTGAAATTCCGGTCGAATCCTGAACACGAGAAACACAATTATTGTCAGACCCAATAATTACATGTTTATTATGTGACGATTGTAATACTTGATACATTTCATTATTAATAAACCGTTTTCTCTGTAGACTATAGTGAGTGCCCGATGGCAAATATAAACAAACTATGTATATATGATTTACTTTAACATAACTGAGTCTGGCAGAAGGATGATGAAAAATTTCATCGACAATCAAGTCATTACGTACCGCGATGCCGACTGTTTTTTTTTCTCGTGAGACATATTATTACGAAAAATAGTATAGTTATGTAATTTCACAAATTCTTCATGATGTTCTTGTAAGCATATGATTTGAGCCGATTGCTGTCGTAAATATTCTTGCAAAAAAAGGACTTACGGGAAGTGTACATGCCCCCCGTATTAAAAGTACACACGGAAAGTGTCATACAAAAGTATTAAACAAAACAGCAAAATTTCGCCATAGTTTATGTTGCACTGTCACCACGCAGATAGGAAAACATGAAGTATTGAAAACTTAAATAAACGTACCTGTTCAATAGTTGTGACCAACCTGTATGTGATATTTATTCGACGTCACTTTCAACTACTAGGACTGTGGATCTTGTAGCTCGGCGTCCAGCCTCAGGCTGACTTGCGCTGGATTTACACTTGTTTCCCGAAGACGGGGTTCGAAAAATGTATTTTTTTTCTTCACTCGTCGTTTAGCTGAAAATTCAGGATCGCTTTGTTTTTCAAACGAACTACACTCAGAAACAACTCAACACTATCACTGAGGGCTAGGCCCTCTTCCAGTTCACTGCACCACAGGCAATCAGACAACCTTCTCGTCTGGAAGCACAACACGAACTCCCACTTAGCCACGAAGGCAGTTGGTGTTTATGGCTTTCCGAGTGATATTCAAGATTTTACTGGGCAGGAGGTTAATGATTAACATGTCGTAGATTTTACTACGAGGAATGTCTGGAGAAAAAGAGGAGAGATACGTTTGCCCCTGTGAAAAAATTTATACCGAACTTAATTCCTATTTCCGCCAATGCAATCATGTCGTTCTCGATCCACCAGTCAACTGTTTACTGTTCACAGTGTAAAAGCAACATAAACACTCAAAATGGTGGGGCGTTCAGTTACAAGCAAGTAACTTTACTCCTGTTATTGGATTATAAAATATCCAACGAAGGCTTAAACTTCATCCACAAAAGTACGTAACCTCAAAACGGCCAGTTTTGCTTACACTTCTATCAGAAAATGATCGGATTTTAAGCGTAAAATAAGTTGAATGTTGACCGACGAAACTGTTTGGACAGTTTCAGTCAATTTTGAGTTAACGTTAAGACATTACAAAGAAAATGTTAAACTTTAAAATGGAGTTAAGGTTACCACTCTTTCCACTAAAGGGCTTACACTATATCCACATTTAAGAATTAATACAACAAAACGCAAATTTTCTACTTCTGTTTCTCCATAAAGCGGAGTAACTTTCATCCATTTCGTGTTTCCACTTTTTACAGTGTTATATATTTTACAATTTGTTTGTGTACATCAGATTAAATAATATATAATACTTTTGAAACTTCAACCCCACGGGTTTCCGTTACGCAGAAATATGGCATGAAATACTGATAATTCAATCTCCTACGTCATACAACGAAAATATCTTCTGATTGGTTTGACGTAATCAATTTGTGCTATTTCCGCAGCTATGTGCTTCTCCCTATGTTGCGTTCCTTATTCAGAAGTTTGAAGACGAAAAAGAAGAAAGAGAAAGAACATTCACATCATCACTTAACGAAATAATTAATGTACAAATCTGCAGAACACACTTCAATAAGTTAAAACACCAAAACATGTTTTTCATAACAGAAATTAATCAAAACAATGATAGGGATCAGTCTTAACTTGCAGTGTTCTTCTTATTTTATCACTAGTTTGTGTCAATTTTGATGTCTTGAAAATGTGGCGCAATTGGTTCCCTGACGCAACTTTCAATATTTTTATACTTTCACCTAAGGTTGTTCGAATCCTATCAAACGCCGTGTTTTATTTTACTTCACGAAGAGCAAAAGTAACTTCAATGTAATAGTTTGAATTTACATTTTTGCTTCTTAGATGCTATTATTATTATGCTTTACAATGACATATTAAAACTAATCAATATATTCACGGGCTAGAAGTAGTAAGTTAAATTGTTAACAGATGGCAGTAACGAGCACTATTAATTCATATGCTTTCAAGTTCTTGAAAAATGCTTCACTAGCACTCATTAAAAAAATACGATTGTCGGCGTACCCATTACTATCCAAAAATACGATTGCTTTCCATTTCCTTAAGCAATTTATAAATATAAGGGTATTTTTACAAATTTTCTTCACTTCAGAAACAAGAATCTGTCTATTATATCATCGACATCTCCCAAAGTCGAGTTGCCAAAATATGCATCTGCACATATATTGACATTCGAATCATGATGAAAGAAAGGAATTTTGAAGTTTTTTCTGCCCCATCAGTGTGTTTGCTTGTAAGTGCAACTGCTGCCTCATTTGGTTATTGAGACGAAAGTAAGAGTGTTAAACTGGAGCAGAAACATTGCTTTCCTTCCGATCGTGCGAGGAAATCTGACTGTGGGAACCATCTTTCAGTACAAGGAAACGATAACAAAATTTTATAATGCTGTTGCTCGGCAACAAGAAATAATAACAGTAATGAATTCTGTATTGCAGAAATCGATTGTTCCATTCCAGAATGTTAAACTAAGTTTCGTTTCCAGGTAGATACTCAATTATGAAATACATATTTTGCTTGAAGTTGAAATTATTGAGACCATTTAAATCTAACTAGACTCTTTGGTGCAGGAGACTACATTAGATATTTCAGCCATCATTACTGCTATTCCATCAACTTAACAACCAAAATTTAATGCGTATATATTAGTGCATCACGTAGAATGATCTCAGTAGATTTCAGATAAACTTGCTATGTTGATACATAAGTAGAATTCATGACCAACTAGAACGTCATGGTAAAACACATGCACACAGGTTTGCTATAGTGTGTGTGTGCCTCTCCCGAATCAGCTAGGAACACAAAGAAACGCAGCCATGCGTGAGTGGATATCTTAATAGCATTATTGCGGATGACTATCCACGTCCACGTTTTTGCATTTTGTCTAATTACTTTTTGAATTTATTTGCTTCAAATATAAATAATTCAACACAAAACAATTACATACTGTCGCTGCAAAACTTACTACTTAACGACTAAATTACTTCTTACCGTGTAGTTATTTGTAACTACTTCTTTCTGAGGCGCAGCTACCGTATTGAGCAATTCAATTGATAGTGCTCGCGGACGTGTTTAAACACATGCGTAATATACTTTTGCTTACAATAGTGTCATCGTCTCCGAAATAGATCATGTTTCATTTTATCACTGTGATTTAAACATTACCTTGTGCGACCAGGTCTTAACTTTAGATGTGCCCCTCCAGTTTCAAACCTATAAAAAAAGCACTAAAACATTTAAAAAAGGTTAAGTTAGGTTAGGTTAGATGATGTTGGGTTAGGTTAACTTTCACTTACCTTCAGAACTTCGGCTTGTGCACTTCCGCCACTTGCAGGAGGAAATCATGCACGAGGTGATATGGCCTCCTCTCTTTAAATCAATATTCTGCCAAATAACTAACTATACATTCCTCAATTGCCACGCCCATGATTTTCTTTTTGACCATACAAATACAAAATTATTTTTTACTTTGTAGTACGATTTATTAATTTTTAAAAGAAAAGTCACCCAAATCCTGAAATGTTCTGCAACCAGTTAAACGCAAAATCGTTGCGGGATAATGTTTATTATAGGGTAAATAAATTCTTAACAAAAAGTAAAATGCTTTTAAAATATATAGAAATATATTAAAGTAACAATGGAATATTGTATTGTCACCCGACTGACGTCGCTGTGCAAAATTTCATCATGATGTCCGGAAAGGAGTTAAATTATGGTTGCAAATTTACTTATCGTTAGTTCCTGACGTTTGAGAAGACTTCGGGTATCCTCGTAACACTTTGTTATTCCGAGCGCAGTCCCTCACGTCCAGAGAAGAATCGTTTTCTTCGCTGTCTACTACGAAAAATTGACCGGCGGAAACAAAACAGGAAATACAAGGGGTATCAAAATTGGGGAACTCTTTAACCAAATTATTGTAGGCAATCAAGTAACTTTATAAAGTAACGAAGTACATTATTTTAAAGAGTAAAGTTGTATTTTCTCATTGCAGGTGTTACGTGTAGTTCCATATATCGTCGCTAGGTGGTGTCATAATTATGAGGCCGCTTTCTGTAGCTGGGAAGTATTTCTTCGTGCTATCATTTGACAAAATGAGGGTGCAACGAATGTTCAACGAGAATTTGGGATCACTTTTGCATAGGGTTATGTAAAAGACCTTGCTTGTACTTTTCTTTCATGTGATGTTGTGGAACTCAAAAGAACTGAACAAGTAACTTCCACAGTCTCTCAACATATGTTGGGCCGTGTGTGGATCGCGTCGACATTTGTCGAGTCATACATTGTTCCAACATACAGTGTTTGTAAAGTGAGTGTTGTTAAAAAACTTACATTTTTACTCTTTGAAATGATGCACTTTCTTACTTTTTAAAGCTACTCATATGGCTACATAATTTTTTAGTGTTCCCGAATTTTGAAACACTCTGTGTATATATATATATATACAGGGTGCATAAGCTATTTAAGGACATGTGAATATGAACCTGTAGTGCGATGTGTATTAATTGGTGTAATTTGATCTTTTCAGAGCAAAGATAGCAGACTCTCAGCAAACGTAGGAAATTGATGAAATCCCCGGAACGTCCATGAAAACCCTTTCCAAAGATCTTCAGATGTCCGAGTGTACAATTCGCATTGTTGTGCATGAAGATATTCGCTATAAGTCTTACACAATATACTACTTCTAAGAGAGTGTAATTCATTTAAATTTTGTTATAAGTAACTTAAGATTGCCTGTCACGTACTGGTCTAGGCCTTAATAAATTCCGTTGCAATTGACACGGGAATTATATTCAAATTTTAATTTAGCTATAAGGTTCTAGCATATTACATAGTATGTATCAACATAGCAAGTTTATCTGAAATCTTCAGAGACCATTCTACGTGATGTACTAATCTATGCACATGAAATTTTGGTTGTTGATGGAATGGAAGTAATGATGGCTGAAATATTTAATGTAGTCTTCTGCACCAAAGAGTCTAGCTAGATTTTAATGGTCTCAATCATTTTAACTTCAAGCAAAATATGTCTTTCATAATTGAGTCTATCTACCCTGGAAACGAAACTTAGTTTAACATTCTGGACTGGAACAATCGATTTCTGCAATACAGAATTCATTACTGTTATTATTGCTTGTTGCCTAGCAACAGCATTGTAAGATTTTGTTATCGTTTCCTTGTACTGAAAGATGGTTTCCACAGTAAGATTTCCTCGCGCGACCTGAATGTTTCTGCTCCAGTTTAACACTCTTACTGTCGTCTCAATAACCCAATTGACCAAAAGAAGTAATATTTATCAAGTAAATTTCTGAAAATTACCCTCCCGCCATGCATTCCCGTCCATTACAAGCACACATTTCATTCAAATTCGCAAACTTCTGCCACATTAGGAAAAAAATGGAATATTTTATTTTATTAAGAAAATGATAAACCTGAGGTGACAAGGAAATATAAGGGGTTTCGTCTCATCTTAGCCTACGTGTAGCGCCGTATAATTGCTTTACGTATGAAGACAGTCAATTTCAATGCAGTGAACTACTAGGTAAGGATAAAATAAAATTCCTGTATACATTTTACAGAGGAAATAACATTTCTTAAGTTTTTGGAACTCTTAATTACCTATGTCTTTTTAACTCTTGTTTGAGATAAGACTGAAGCTTTAATTTTAGTATGCTGGATGTCCGATTTCGAAACTGAAATAAATCTAAATGAGCGTTTTAAAAATATATTTAGAGTTGACCCCCTACAGAGAAATAAAATTATACACTACTTTCCATAGAATTACCGGAGTGATTTTGAGGCAAAATCAGTTGTCTGGAGGTTTCCTATTTATTATTTCTTTATATATTTGATTTTGATTTACGGGGTTGAAATATATGATGTGAGTGAAATCCGGCTAAATTAATTGCTTTGTGAGAAACTGAATCAAAATATCGATGCCTATTAGGAACAACGATCGACGCGGTTTATGTATTAAGTTCATTTTATTATCTTTTAGTTGTATTAAAAGAACTTCGGCCTGATTGGCGTGATTCCTTATTAGACTGGAATTGTCGCAAGTTTGGAAATTTTCGAATGGTTGTAAATTCCTGAATAGGCCGGAAATCCCAGAATTCTGGTAGCAACCGAGGTGGAAATGTCCGAAAAACAGACTTCTTGAATAAACGCGGGAATTCGGAATTTCCAAATATAAAAAAATCCCGGTCTTTTGTACTTATCTGTGAAAAATGTCTTGTACTTATCTGTGAATTTTAGTTTCCAGTTCAGTAGTAAGAAAGCCAGACGTCCAGAATGAACCAATGAAGAAGGGTCTTGCAGCTCTTGCATCTTCTTATGTTAATATGATTCCGAATGCTGGGTCTGTAGCTGCACAGTTGGTGTGAGTCATTGTATATACTTTAGATGTAATTTAAAAACTAAAATAATTTTTCCTAGGTTTTTTTATATACTTTTTTTTAAATATAAAAGTATCTCCATTACTAAAAATTTTCAAAAACAAATGGCCGAAAACATCAATTTATATTTTAGTTTTTAAGTTTGCCTTTTATAAAAATCAAGGGGGGCGACACATGCTATTCGGTCCAACTTAAGATGTAATACCAGTTGGTGTGAATCTGAAAGGACATATTAACTTTATAGATGGTAAGATCTAATAGACAGCTGAAAATTTGAAACTGGACGGTCACGTAGAGACCATTGGGAATCTATTGCGGAGATAGCAATTTACAGCGTCAAATTTCCGATCCAAAGCAATTAAAATGGCGTTCCACAACAAATTCGCTTAAAGTACACTTGATAAAAGCCTGATTTTCTATTATCTTCATTAAATCCACCCTCCTGAGTCGATTGGCCAAGCTTTCATTTGGCTCAGGCGTCAAATTTTACAACAAATTAACTTTAAATACACTTGATTAAAACCTGATTTTGAATGCGAATCATCATGAAATTGACCCTCGTGAGTCGATCAAGGTTTCATTTGGATCAGGCGTGAAATTTCCGATCCAAAGCAATTAAAATGGCGTTCCACAAGAAATACACTTTAAATACAAGAAATTCGCTTTAAATACCCTTGAAAATAAACTGATTTTCTATTATCTTCATGAAATCGACCTTCCTGAGTCGATTGACAGGTTTCATTTGGATCAGGCGTCAAATTTTCGAACTAAAGCAAGTAGAATGGCTTTCCACAAGACATTCGCTTTAAATACACTTGATAAAAACCTTATTTTCTATTATCTTCATGAAATCGACCTTCCTGAGTCGATTGGCCAAGGTTTCATTTGGATCAGGCGTCAAATTTTACAAGATATTCATTAAATACACTTGATAAAAACCTGATTTTGAATGCGAATCATGAAATTGACCCTCCTGAATCGATTGATCAAGGTTTCATTTGGATCAGGTGTGAAATTACCGATCCAAAGCAATTAAAATGGCGTTCCACAAGAAATTCGCTTTAAATACCCTTGAAGAAAAAAACTGATTTTCCATTCTTATCTTCATGAAATCGACCCTCCTTAGTCGATTGGCCAAGCTTTCATTTGGATCAGGCGTCAAATTTTAGAACAAATTCACCCTAAATACACTTGATTAAAGCCTGATTTTGAATGCGAATCATCATGAAATTGACCCTCGTGAGTCGATTGATCAAGGTTTCATTTGGACCAGGTGTGAAATTTTCGAACTAAAGCAAGTAGAATGGCGTTCCACAACAAATTCACTTTAAATACTGATAAAAACCTGATTTTCTATTCTTTTCATGAAATCGACCCTCCTGAGTCGATTGAACAAGGTTTCATTTGGATCAGGCGTGAAATTTCCGATCCAAAACAATTAAAATGGCGTTCCACAAGAAATTCACTTTAAATACAAGAAATTCGCTTTAAATACCCTTGAAAACAAACTGATTTTCTATTATCTTCATGAAATCGACCCTCCTGAGTCCAATGACCAAGGTTTCATTTGGATCAGGCGTCACATATTCGAACTAAAGCAAGTAGAATGGCGTTCCACAAGAAATTCGCTTTAAAT
>JAGDQP010014662.1:0-44618 GCA_022664845.1 Lepisma saccharinum | reverse complement strand
TAACGTAACCTTTCGGCGAACCCATCCTCTTCCATTAACGTGAGAAAATCAGCACAGAAAGACGCTCGAGCAGCATAATCAGTGTCTCTTAAGGCTTGTAGCAGTTGCAAGCGATAGGATTTCATTTGTAAACGTTTCCGCAGAATTCGCCATACAGTTTTCTGTGGCATTTCAAGTTCCCTCGCTGCCCGGTAGGTAGACTTCTGTGGACTCCGCATAAAACTGGCGCGAACACGTTCCACTGTCTCTTCCTCAGCTGAAGGACGGCCAGTCGATTTTCGCTTACAGATGCAGCCCGTATCTCTGAATTTTTCATACCACGTACGAATGTTTTTTCCAGTAGGTGGGTCTCTGCCATACTTGGTACGGAAATGCCGTTGAACACTCATCACAGAGTTGTTTACATGGTAATCCAGCACACAGAACGATTTCTGCTCTCCAGTCAGCGCCATTTTCGTTAACTGCTTCCAGCGCCGCGTAGCGGTAGACAATGCAACCACGCGGGACATAAACTAAACTCAACTAAACTTTGAACTTTTGCCTTTCCTTGCGCGTAGCTCACATTAAGATATGTTCATTATATTTCACAAAATAAATTTATGAAATCGGGTCCATCATTTTGACTTACCCTGTACTTTTAATTATATAAGTGAGATATGGACGGTGACAACATACGTATTGGTGTTTGTTATTCTCTGCACTAGAATAACCCTCACTAGTTGCGCATTGCCATTATTGTATTTCGCACATTTGATACAAATGAGGTGTTCCGACCAGATGAACCTTGTGCATTTAGAAATATATTATCCGTTAGCCAACCGTTATCCATACGACTCATGGATGGATAACTTTCTGGATGGATAACTTGGATCTATACGACTGAATGATTCTGATAAAAAAAAACTTCTTCGCTTCGAGTATCTTCTATGCACTCAAACGGGTATATTCAGAAACAGCGTATAACTGTCCTTCCCAAAGATAATTTGTCAGAAACAATGTAATCATCAGATTTATGTTTTGTCAGAGAAAATGAATAACTAATGGAGTTACCATTGATCTCAATGCTAACTAATGAAATTCTGTGTGTAATGTTGTAAACAAATAATTCGAGTTACAAATGGAAAAATTATTTCATTCATACTTTGGCAAAATATAAGAAATTAATAATTTGAATAAGGTCACTGTTGACTCTATGGTAGTACAAGGGCTAAAGTAAAGTACAAGGGTACAAGTTAAGTTATTGTTAAAGGATGTCTCCATAGTAGAGTTGCTAAGGTAACGCAAAAGAAATCATAATATTGCAGGTTCGGATCCAGCCGAAGTTCATTGTAACAATTTTCAACTATAAACGAAGATATGAAAGTAAGATGCGTAATAGAACAATTACAGAATGTGATAAAAAAAATAAATAGATAAAATGAATTGTATGGGCGGTAACAGCACAGAATGTGATCAAGATTAAGCTTTTTAAAACTACTGTAAAATACATGTAACTATGTTCATTGAAACTGTCCATTTTAGCCCAGAGCGCTAAATATCGATACCGATCGACAATATCGCCAAAAGTGTTTGAAAATAGATATTCACCAATATAGCATAATTTCTTCGATGGCAAATCGAGTTATTGATATCAGACTGATGGGCTACCTGGGCAGTTTTTGTACAAATTAGGAAAACATATTTTAGCCGTTGTTTTGTAGAAACGGACTGTAGAAAGTGATGTTCCTCCATAATAATACCCGTACACATTTCGCTAACATAACAATGCACCTATCGAAGATAGATACAATAGTTTCACATCCCCGTATTCACCTGATCTTGCTCCCTTCGATTTTTAGATTTCCCCTATATTTAACAATCTTCGAAAATATCCCTTTGATATACTGAGATTTGATGACTCCTTCAACTAGAAAACCGCAAATTTATTCAGCTGTGAAATCGAAAATTTGCCCGAACGTTAGTATTCACTCTTAGGCAGTGGATGTCAATATAAAATTAATTACCTTCTGTCTTGAGGTTATGTTAAATAACTGTCAAATAAAAACCTTTGCAACTGGGGAAAACGATAGAAAATTATGAATTAACCTGTAACAATTCTTTTACTTATTTTTTTCTGTTTCAAGACAATAAATCGATGTGATGGAGTTACCCCTCTGTTGCACCAGATACATCCATTCTCCTGCTATTGTAAAACATAATGTCCGAAGCGTTTATTTTTTTATGTACGTGTGTTTTTTGTTGTCTGTGAACTAACGAACAGAATAGCTTTTTCTTTCATTGCCCATACAGAATTAAATTTCTTTATATTTATTGGTTCATATTAGTTTCCTGTAGGGGTCATAAAAATAAAACAGTTATTCTTAATTGTTCTTGTATATGACTTAATTCCATATGAGAATTTTGAATAGTATTTCCGTGTTTTATTACGGCAATGATAATTGTCAGAACGAAAAAACTATCATATAAGTGACCTTCATTGTAGTTATATGTGACTATCATTGCACTGCATAATTTCCTTCCAACACGATCACTGGTTCTTATACTCCTTTACAATTTCATTATATTAAAGAATTGTTTTCTTTTAAGGTGAAGTGACAGATGTTTGTCGTTTAAATATAAGATAGTGCTGGCCGGGTGGGCGAGTGGTCTGCGAGGGGAAGGCCATCGACTTGAAGGTCCCGGGTTCGAGTCACGGCAGGGGCATGGGTGTGGATTTTAATCACTAAATTCAAATCGTAATTTGCCGAAATCCACAGTTACTAGACTGACCCATATAAAATGTAAAGTTTTTACCAAATACAAGATGGTGTATTTCAATACCAAATTATGATAAAATTAGCTAATTTTAACACATTAAGAACTATCATGAAATAGTTCGATTTGGAAATTAGTAAAATATATACTTAATTGCCTTCACACATAATCTTATAAATGAAAACGTGTTTAAAAATAAACAAAGACACTGATCGTCAGAGAAACTGGGTATGGAATGCCAATCTTTCAACTAATTCTCATTGCGTGATTTCCAGAGAAAACAATCTGAAAAACAAATGTCAACATGTAGTGGAATTCCTTGAATTGAAGACATCAGTTAATGTATGGCTTCTTGAGCAACATGCCACAATGCTCATGAAATGCACGGTCTAAACGCTGGTAATGTCTTTGTGAAGTTCGTTATGTCTAACTATTACTGGACGCAGCAAAGCTATTTGATGGTCATGATAGCTGTTCGTTTATGAATTGTGTGAGCGTTCAAGGAAGTGCGGGGTTCAAACTTTGTTTGTTTTTCTGATAATGGTTGAAGGGATCATAAAAATGCTTACGAAATGTTTTGTTAAAACATATTATTGTAGATTTAACATTGAAACATGTTTAGGAATACAAAATAACAAATTAAACATAAAGGTAAGGGGAGCTCGGACAAATAGAAGCGGAGCGAAATTAACTAAATTCTACTTACGTAATATTTGAACGTCCACTAGCCAGCGATTCGGAAGGGTACTGAAAGAATAAGGGAGACTCGAAGATGAAGTTCCTTGTGCGTTTCGCCAATCTTCGTTAGAAATTTAACGAATCATTAGTTAATGGATGTAACGTATTTCAAACTTCTTAAAGTTACTTAACTATTCGTCATTTGAATTCTCCAATGTTAAAAGGAGCTACGTCAAAAGTCATATTTTTTTCAGGACAGAAAAGAACCATCAACAATATTACAGTTTTCTGTCAAACAAAATTAATTTTTGGGATCATATTGTCTGGCTTATATGTGGGGCTTAGTAGCAAAATCTGCAGTCTCCACTCCAGCAAGTTTATGGGTGAACCTAAAAAAAATTATGGTGGTCAATATAATAGTATATGGGTACATTATTTTCAGTGGTTCCTGCTCAAAAACTACAAAATACATTAGGACTTTTCCTTCATTCGGCACTTTAATGTATACAATTCCATCAAAATCTAAGTTTTCCAAAAAATGGAGATTGTAGCGTTTCGTTCTAAGCCCCATATGTAATAAGTCAAAAAGTATGATCCTCAAAATTCGTTTAGTTTTATAGAAAATTGTAATATTGCTAATAGTTATCGACTATGTTGAGAAAAAAAGACCTTTGATTTACAAGCAGAGTTAGTCAATTATAAAACTGATTTTCTATTGATATTTTTCTCTAATAAAAGCTCATGACCTGCGTGTTAATTTGGCAAAGTACTAAGATGCTCTTCTTTGCCGTTGCTGACAAAATTGGCTTTGAAATATTTGGCGTTGGTCATATTGAAGTTTGTTTTTATCTATTAAAGTGTTTATACTTACAAGCAATTTTAATGAAGGCGCAGAAAGGAATTATATAACTGTTTTCTTTCGTCATGATTACAATGTCGAAGCATGAGCACATGCAAATTTTGGCCACTCGACGCAATTAGTTTGGGATATATCGATGATATAAAAATCAAATTCTGTGTGTGGAAAGTGATCTAAACCTGTGGAAATATCCTTGTGTTCTTAAAATAGTGAAAGGAATGGAAGAAAAATACACAGTAATGGGTGCTGGGTAGAAAGTGCTACTTGGTAGGTGAATGGTCGCCATCTTGAATCTCGATTGATTTTCTTAAATGGGAAAGGGGCCATGTAGTATTTCTGGACAGAAACTAGACATCGACAAAAAAATACTTTTATGAAGTCAGTTTTTCCCTAAATGTATTATTGTGAAAAATAAGGGAAGGTGACGCTAGTTTGGGGTATTGATGTAATAGCCTTAAAACACCAATTTCGTTTTGAAATAACAGAATAAATATGATCAAAATTAAAACAAATCCATATCGATAGGACACTGTACCCAGAAACAATTTGTATATATTTGGGTTTCATTTTCTTTATTATTTCAAAACGAAATGGGTATTTTCAATCTATTACTTCAATACCTCAACTAGCGCCACATGGCCTTAGCAATCACAATAATACATTTAGGGCAACACTGACCACACAAACATATTTCTCGTTAAATTCTAGGCCAGAATGACATCTCACACGACCCTATTCCAATTTAAGAAGATCAATCGATATTCAATATGGCGTACTTCAAGATGGCGGCCATGAAGCACATACTCGGCAGCAGGTAGCGCTTTCCACCCAGATCGCCGTTGATCTCAGTTCAGGAATAAATCAAGCTACTGTGGAATAGCGTATAACAGTAGAGAGTGCTAAATGCGAAATAAAAGCATCAAATTACTAACATGTGATTTACTAGATGCAAATGAAAGCATGTCAGAAGCTCTCCCCCTCAAAACGATGTTGGATCTATCAAATTACACGGAAGGAACTGTGCTCTAAGTAAAGTTTAATTGCCTAGAAATTTATTTATATTTTTTTCTGGATAGTAATTATGGTTCTAATATTATGGGACGCGTGCTTCCAAATACAATTTCACTAGTTAGGCACTCTGGGTCCTTTCTTTAACATGTGTCGGGCAATCTTGTGCAAACAAGGCTATTAGATATAATTACTGGCTGCAGTTCCGTAGTTGGTGGACACTCAAATATCGAAGGTGTATTGTTTATTCAAAAGTGTTTTCAATTCTTTTAGCTTTTATATTTATTTCCGGTCACAGTACTCCAATAAACATCTAGCGACAACCAGCCATCTAAAAGTGTTAAGACATTCAATATCTTATTATTGTTTCTTTAAATAAACACTCTAGTTGATCAAGAGTCAGAAACATGGTGCCATGCGGAGGAATACTAATTGTGATTCTTTGTGTTATGAATGAAAATATTTTGCCACAAAAACACGGACAGTTTCTCGAGCGAGTGAAATGGGATTAGTTAAAGTCAAATTATGTGTTGTTTTTTTTAATTATATGCAGTGCACATCACTTTCACACCTAAACCCGAAAGAATGTAGTTTCCACTTCACAATAATATTTATTGCTAGCAACCACACTTACGTCTCGCTTTCACTTCCTTTAACACTAATAATATGTTTGCAAGCCACACAAACATGTCATTCCTTCTGTAAATGTGGCAAAAACTGACCACCATCTTCGGAACTGAACCCGAATTAAGCGTAACACTTATAAAATAATCGGCTGTAATTCTCTTTATGGTAAATAACTACATAAATATACGGGAAAAAAAGATGTGTTTACTTAGCGAAGAGCCCTTGTACTTTATGAACATATATAGTACAGGTTATTTAGGTATATATCAGAACACAAGAAAGGATGTCCATACAATTAATTTTATCTTGCACGGGAGGATCTTGCCTGCTTTACATTTACCTTGTGAATAATATACAAGTCTTCTTTATAGTAGTGGTGTAAATTTCAATTTTCGCTTTCTAAAGGTTTATCTTACATTTTACATCAATACTTACATAACACCACATCGGAACTTACATAACACCAACATTTATTTTATTCATTTGGTCCATAATATATGGATGTGTATTCTACACCAACAAATTCTTCCGCGAGTGAAAGTACCTAAATGAATACTACTAGCAACTATCAAGAAAATTTTAATAAATTTATTAGTGTAATTAATGTTTAATTAAAACTCTTGTGTACTATTTTTTAAATAAATACATTCTCGTGATATTAGCCACCTGAGTTTCTACATCGTGAAAGTTTTTCTGTTAGGTATTGAAACCTCCTCATGGTTAATAATAATATTTTTCATGCAGTGAGCTATTGAAACTAGGATATACCTAGTAGATAAACTAAGTTCAAAGGCATTGAATTGCCGTGAAAGGCCGATCAACACAGAACCTGGTGGAGGATTATCGCTGAACGTCCTTGGTACATTACAATTTCCTTTGAACGTATGTTGATCCGAAATAAAAAAAATGTACTAGGTGTTCCCACACCACTGTTAATGCATTGTTAAATTAACTTCCAAGTCATGAGTGGTGTTAAATATGAAGCTTTATGAGGTAGGGGGAGTTTATGATTCTATATTAATTGAGACTTTGCATACTCCCTTTGTTCCATAATGGTCTTGTATACGGTGGGCGGAACCAGATCCTAAAGGAATCGGTTCTCAAGGAACCGGGTTCACGGTTCCAGGATCCATTTTCATACATTTACTGTATGTTTTTATATTTTCCACTGCGTGCATTTAATCATATTACGTGAGATTTTGATCCTATATTTCCAGGTTTATTGTCATATTTATATTAATTTATGAAATCACAAATATAGCAATACGTACCCACAAAAAAAACTTCATAACATCAAAATTAAAAACACGAATGACTAATGCTATTCAATCATCATGTAACGTTTCTTGACCTCACTGTTTTTTCTGAACCCTGATAGTTATGATATAACTTGTTTAAAAATATATACAATTTAATTGATTTCAAAGTATTAATTAGCCAATCATAATGTATAAATCCCCATTCGCACTTTCTCTTTTCAATTTTTAAAAATATCGAACAAATCAAGAATAATAATAACATTTTGAAAAGCTAATAATATTTATTAACATCTTTGAAATGATTTGAATCCGAGTTCGAAGCTTGTTCTTTTAGCCAAGATATTTCAAGGCTCTTAAAGTAAGATTTCAAAGTCCAGAACTCTGCATTTCTCATCAATAGCAAATATCTTCAAACCAGTGTTGTCAGGTGGAGGAAAGTTTTTCGGGAAAACCGGAAAATCTTAGCCAAAAGAGGTGAAAGGGGAAAAAAATAAATTCGGAAAATTTTGTTAATGTTTTGAGCCTTCTCTTTAAATTTCCATTATTATTTAAAGAAAACTTAGAATCCGGGAAGTTTTTACAAAATTCAGAACATTTTTCAGTATTTTGAGGGAAATATTGAGACGGGAACCTGACAACACTGCTTCAAACTGTAGAGTTATGAATTTCTTAGATATCCTTAACTTTTATCTCGGCTTCTTTGCAAAATATCAATATTGTTCTCATTTTCCTGACACTTTTAAATATATTTTAAAATGAGGCAAAATTATGAAAACTTAAGGATTTGAAAGTCCTTGAACCAATTGATAAATAGGAATGCATGTAACCACGAACTGTTATTCAAACCTTTCTAGAAAACACATAAGGTACTTACCACCAAAACGAAGCAGTAGAAAACATGTTATTTTTTTTAATACAGTTTCAATTTAAGTGCCAGTCTCTCAAGAACCATACAGTTCTTTTAACATTATCGGTGACATCCACGAAGAACAGGATATACTTCAGTGAAATATAAAGACCATGCCAAACAGCCAGCTAAAATGTAATTATAGTGCTCCATGTTTAAAGGAAAGGTAAAGATGAAACATATGTATTTAAAGCTGTGATATTAAAAGATGTTTTTGTTGAACCTGGCTTGATCTTGTTCACGTTAGATTCCGATGGCGAACGTTTGTTACTAAGGCGATGAACTTGCGAGTTCCGTAAGCCTTAGAGTAAGTAACTAAGATCTTAAAAACTTAAATTTAAATATAAATGTTATACAACTCCTTAGTTTTCAATATTACAAAGTGTATGTTCGGAGACAATATCTTGAATATTAGACTGAAAATCAAAGTACACATAAAGTACATATAAAGTTCACAATATGTCCCGATAACACGTTCACAATATGTCCCAGTTTTAGATCGTTTTAGTACATAATATATGAACTTTTCGTAAAATTAATATGAACTACGCAACATTTTTAGTGCATAACATATGCACTTCTGCTGTGCTGATACACAACATATGCACAGAAAGTTCACTTAATATTGGCAAATGATCTAGAAGTGAACTCAAAAGAAAGTGTTGATAATGTGAACTACAGTAAATATGAGCTTAATGTGTACAAAATGTGCTCCTTGGGCCAGAAGCTAACAAGAGAAACATTGAGTGCAATGAAAGTTCACATTTTTTCGGTTGGTTCACATAAAGTTTACATGTGTTCACAAAAAGTGTATTTTTAGTGACGTTTTTGTGTTCTTTTTGTGCCAGGAGATTCAGTGTAGACATTTTTTTGACACAACCTTGTGAATATCTGTGGAAAAGTCTATTCTACTAATTTTGTTAATTCATATAGTAATGTATTTTGTCTTTTTGTTTGACATTATTGTCTTTGTTAATTCACCACATACAAAATGAAATAATGTTAATGCGTTTCAAAGATTACACCTGGCACTTTTCAATAAGGTCATGTCATTAGGATAATGTAAAATCATATTTGAAATCGACGTTAAAAAGTAGTTTAAGATCAGCTAATCAGAATTTGCTAAATAACTATTTCGATTTAGCTTATCGTAAAAGTATTAAATGCTTAAACGTAATAAAGCTTGTACCGAAATGAATTTGTAAATAAATTTTGTGCCGAAATCTTATGTGATAGAGCATTTCTGATGCCATTTCTGAAATTAACAGCAAAATTTCATTCTATTTTGTTCTAATTTCTTTCTAATTCACAATATCTCAAACTCATATATTTCTACAGGATCTCGAAAGAAAAGTCATTTTTGGTCTTTCAATTCAAGAAGTATAAATCTGATTTCTGTGGATCAGTTTTGAATTAATCGATAGAAAACACGCTGTTCATCGCACAGCATTTTTTTCATAGCATCAGTTGGTCATGATTGATAACTTACAAAGAAAGAAAGCTGACACAAATCTCGTTCTTCGACATGAAATGTTTCACATAAATAATCTATTTTTTAACGAATGGTTGGAGTGATAAAGAGGATAAGTCCATTTTCGGGATCTTTTTTTAATTAACGCCATATGAAACAATGCAACATAAAATTTGCAACACAATTATCAGATGAGAAATAACGAGGTTCAGTCCATGTGAAAATGAAAGAAAAAAATAAGCCAAGTAGAGTAAAGAAGATCAGGCGAACTTTAAAATGATCTTCCGGAAATTATAAAAAATAGACTAATTCCCTTTATTTCTCCCACCCTTCGTTTGTTAAAATATTTTCTTTGTACAAGCTTCGACTTGCAACACGTCCTGTGATGGAAGTACTATTACTTGCTCTTTCAAATTCGCCTGAGTTATAGAAAGTCTAACAATGGCATCACACCACCTCTCTTTATTCCTTCATGATTTCCAATTATGTAATAGAGATTGACCATACTGTATTAATTTCCAACGTAATGAACAACGAAATTTAATACGTCGGAAAGTAAGACATCTTACGGTCTTGGCTGTTCAAATATGTTGAACATGTTACTGCCTGACGATACTGATAAGTCTCTGCTATATAATGACGTACAGCCTTCTGAGTTCAGACTCTATTTCAGTAATTTGCATATTAGGATTATTTCAGTTTTATTTGATTTGATTTTCGGAGTGTTTTGCTATCGTTCATCAATCTATTAACATGTGTTCCCTCCTAGAAAGCACTAAGGCAATGAGGTTCCGGGGAAGAGTCTCGAAAGTGCATGGGAATGTCCCCCTTCAATTACCACACTGGCCATGAGCTTTTATTACGAAGATTATGAATCAAAAATAAGTTTTAAAATTGCCCGACTCTCCTTCTCAGTTCCTTTTAACATTGGAGGATTCGATTCTTAACGAAAATTGATAAGCCCCACCCTTCATGAGGCAGAGATGCCGAAAGTAAGAACTAACGTCAATTCTTTGAAACGGTCGTTTCCAAATAATGTTATTTATCAACATGTAGACAATTGCTGTGCAAAAATAAATACTATACGTTTCAAGTGTTATGTGGTTATACTTAAATAACACAAATTTGAATTTGTTGTACATGCTGGAAAAGATATTCTACTAATTATGAGAATTATCTGACTGAAGAAGAATAGTGGCTACCTGTTCTAATCCATCCTTCAGCATTTCTTCTCCACAAAGATTACACTTGCTGCACTAGAACAGAATTCCGATGGGCATCATTCAATTGCTAGGAAATGGTTTCAGCAATTAACTTATCATGCAGAAGGAAGCCATGCTACTTTAACAAATTTCACGACTCAAAACTAGTTTCGCTCGTGCGCGAATAAAGTTAACTCACAATCCTTTTTTCTAATGGCTAAATCCAACCGATTTCAAAACGCATTGTAACGTACATCACTGAAGGAATACTCAATGTTCACACAGGTGTGGAGTAGTGGTTGCGATAGTTCATTTGCTACAATTAAGGTTTGCAACTGACTGCTTTGGTTTCGAATCTTATTTATTCCAGCGTACGATTTTCTTTGTATATTTCTGCATGAGTTCTTGGACAGAACTGGGATCTGAAGAGGTTTACTATTTACGTTTGTAGTGTTTAATCGTAACATAAAAAAACGTTGCACTGGATAACATTTCCTGATTACACGTCTTTTTTTGAATCCTGGTTAATGGACGGAATATTTTTTCCCTGAGAATTCTTAACCATGCTAATATGGGCATGGTTAATATACGTTTAAAATATTAACATTTATATAGAAGACAGTTATACTTTGATATAAAGTGCAAAGAAGCTATTACTGTTACTACGAAGGAGGTATAACACCTTGAAAAAATAGGGGAATCCGGGGAATGACCATCTTGTATATATCGTCGTTCCCGAAAGAGAGGGTCGTTTGGGTACTGTTGGCACCTATAGTTGATAGTTATGGAACTATGATTGGTGTCAATTGTGAGAAAGCCTGTGTCGTGAGTGGGACAAATGTGTTTTCAGTATGATTACATTAAATTTAAAGGTCTGAAAAATTGAAGATAAGTGTACCATACTTTTTGTACTAATATACTATTTACGTGCTACTGGAGAGCATATGTAGGATACGATTTGCTCCGTTTCTTTACTAGAAATTTGTGTGTATCTCTCTTTAGTCTAAGAGATGAAATGACGCCAACAGTAAAATGGAGAATTTCCGGATGGTTACGGTATTGCTTTTAGATTTGTATGATCCTTTTTAGAAACATCTTTCTAAACTTGTATTTATCAAAATGTGCTGGTCAAATCAGTTATAGTTACTTTCGGATAAAACTTGTTTAATATATAAATACCGAGAAATCTACGGAATTTACTATGCTGTACGAACCGTAGTTGGTTAGGACATTCTGAAGATGCCTCGGTGCATGATTTATCATTTCTGCCCGAGACTAGCCACACTAGGCTGCTCTATAAGTAGTACATGATTAACTGTTTTGCTTGTAACGTTTCTGTTGTATGTACTTAGTTTTCAAAACTTATCCAAGAGGCAGAAACACATAGGTTTCGAATGTGTAACAGTTAAACAAAAGTTAATTTAACCTTCAACCAGGTGCGCCTGTTTCATTACTACTACACCGAAAATCAATGTTCACTTAAAGTTCACAATATGTCGCTAAAGGTTTCACAATATGTTCCAGTTTTAATTTGTTTTTAGTGCACACTACCGAACTTTTAGTGAAATAAATATGAACTACCCCTCATTTATGTGAACTTCTGGTGTACTGATCCACAATTTATACATAAAAAGTTCATTTATTTTTTGAAATGTACTAAAAGTAATGAACTATAGTAAATATAAACTTAACGTGTACAAAATGTGCACCTTTGGCCAGAAGCCAATAAAAAGACACATTGAGCACACTAAAAACTCATTTATTACGTTCACATGAAGATCACGTGCGTTCATATAAAGTTTATCTCTGGTGAAGTTTTTGTGTGCTGTTTGTGCCATGATATTTTCAGTGTAGTAGACGCGTGGGGGTATATTCTACTCCCAAAATTGAATTTATAACAAAGTAATATTCAAACGTATTAACCACAATTTAATACATTTACTGGATATTCAATATTTATACCATTTAACTGCTTTTGCAGAATCTAAAATTTTAGTTCAAGTACGTATCACTTTGCAGACCAACGCTTATTATTATACACGTTACTAGACACGTGGGGGGTATATTATACCTCCAAACAAATTCAGAAAGCCTTTGACCTTGTCTCGTTACGCGCTCTGTTTTCGGAAGGTACTAAGTAACTCAGCAATGTGGCCAACCGGTAAAAGTGTGCAAAAAAATAGCGACCTGGGTTGAAATTTATCCCCACGCGTCTGGTTAAAGGTTAAAAACTATCAATATTTTCTGCCCAATCATTTCTTTCTATTTCAAAAGTAGTTGCGTTTAAAAATATAAATACTCCTTTTACAATTACTTTTCTACCTGATTCTTTACCAAGATTTAATTGCATAAGAATTACTATTGAAAGTAACTTTTGCACATTTTAACAAAGTGTAACAACTGCTATTAACCATAAACAACTTGATGTACTACTATAAGGTTGATTGTTATGTAATTTGTTCCGAGAGAATATTTATAGTATGAATTTTTTTAAGGAAACGGCACTTCTAAACTCATTACTTAGACGTCATTTAAATTATTTTAGATGTCAGAATTTGCATAAAAATACAACCGTTATTTCATTGAAAAACTTTAAATATAAAATAAACAATGTGTGAGTTTTCCAAAGTATGTTTAAAGTAAATTTAGGGGTTAATATCTGCCTCTCACGAGGTAGAAAGAGAACTCTATCTAAAAGAAAAACTCACACAGTGCAGGTGTAAAATGCTGTTATTAAATAGGAAGCATAAAATAAATGTATTCATGTTCAGATTTTTTTTTTATAATTATACGGAAAATTTCGTGTAATGTCAAAGCGTTCTCTCTGAAACACAGTCACATTGATAAATAAGAATAAAGTAAACTGGGGTATTTTCAGACGACTGCTAAGTATCTTTCAGTGCAGTTTGCTAACGGTAAAAGTTAGAGTTTCGGTTTCATTTTTCTAGAGATGTATTATTGATCTAGAAATAGGATAGGCAATTTGCAACACGATGTTGTGCAAATTTAATTTTGCTTCCTCACCCTCAGATAATTTGTTCACAGAGAAAAATAGCACATGCATTGGAACTTATACAGCTGGCCGAAGAAAGCGATGTACTTCATTGTCACCGTAAAGGAAGGGTAGGAACTGGGAGGCTACGTTCAGAGGTGCCCCCTAGAGGGTAGATTTGAATAAGGGTGGGGTAGCTTTGAACATGCTTGGGGAAGTTTTGAACACACCCCAGTAACACATACGTGTTTTAAACGTTGTTAAAATCGTTGAAAACATTAAACGGTTTTATGAACGTTAAAAACACGTATGTGTTTCTGAGGGGTCCTTAATTTTATTACAGGATAATTTAATTTCTTAGTAAATGCTTCTAGATACAAAAATGGATGCAGAAGAAAGCAAACTAAAGTTTTGCTAGCAATACAAAGAATACAAACTACGCAGTGCTTGTACGTTGAACTTACTTGCTTGGTTGGATTACATAATCATTAGGCTTACATAAACTTTGAACTCGTACAAATTTTGTTAAAAGTGTTATTCATAGCCTAATTGAAATGATTTTACACTATTAATATGTTGCAAACTAATTTTCCTTCTCAACAGTAAGCTTTAGCTGTAGATAGATAATCTTGTACTTTGTTCAAATCTTCCTGTCCCTTCTTCTTATTCAAACCTGCCCCACTACGTCCAATTACGCACATTTTGTTATTGTGGGAGAAATAGAAGGTTTATCAGAAAGGAACAAGAACAATTTAACGCGTGAAGGAGTGAAGTTACTTCGTAAGTTAACATGGAAAGATATGTTAAAGTTCTCTTCTCTCCTGAAGCTTACATACAATCTCTGAGATGAATTTTTACTTTGGTACCCACAAATTACATCAAGTATCATACTTGGCCAGGTAACGCACACAAATGGTGAAAAGCAAATGACAGTTGTGTTACATGATGTTTTCAATTTATAAATGTTGGACAAAAGAAATTTCGTTTTATAAACTAAAAGTTATCTCCACTGTTCTAAATTGCCCCTCGTTCAAATGTGCCCCTCCTCTTCATTACACAGTGCTACTCAAAATTACCACTGAAGTATAGTATAAAAAAATATAAAGTGTGTCCGAAGTTACCCACTGGTTAGAATAACTTCTGAAACATAGTACATTTCAAATATTATCCAGTTTTCTGCTTACTATAACGCAATTTCGGACGATGAAATGTGCAAAAAAAAAAATATTCACGTAAAGCAAAACCGCAGGCCAATTTCCCGCTTTTTTATGGGGAATGTGAAGAGAAGATAACTTTCGCAGGCTATTAGGGTACCATTAGCTTTAAAGGAATGCGAATAGCAACGTCAAAGTCGTGTGCAGACACGTTTGGAACAGGATAATGATACTATTTAATAAAGAAAGAAACAATCTTTAGTTTGTGGTTGTTATTTTTGGTTAACATTTACTCAAATGTGAACAATTGGTACAAAACAAAACAGGCCGGAAATAGGACTTTGCTTTAGCCTGAAATTAGGCCTACCTGAACACAATGTTAAACTAAATAGATCAAACCACATTACATAGCACATTTCCATATACTTTACAATTTGTTTTTGTGTTTTTAGTAGACTTTTTTTTTATTTACAGAGCACATGTGAACTACAACATCCTGCTTAAAAATGAATATGCCCATTTGTGCTTCATGCACTGGCAATGCTGTTTGAGTTTGGTTCTTTCTTATTGTATCCGCATCGTCAGTGTCTGGAAAGGAAAACATATTTTTACTTCTACTTTTATTATTACATGGAATTGTCTGGTTACCACGGCCATTTTTTTTATAACAACAAATGCAATAGTATAGCCACATCCACAATATAACTCAGATATAGAGAACTGAATTTCCTTCGAGACTAAACACGAAAGCTGTGGTAGAATGCATAAGCTCGCACAAGTACCAGTCTTGTTTGCACAGTTCAGTTTCTGCCTTAAGCCGGTAACATGAAACACGACCGCCAACAATGAACTTTGGAAAAACTGCAGTGACTTGCACTTATGGGATTGTTACAGGTATTATACTATTATCGACTATAATCCTTCCAGAAAAAGAGGGAAAGGAAGAAAAATTATCCGTCATGATAAACGGCATTTGTTTTTGTTTTTTATTTTATTTTATTTTATTTTATTTTATTTTTGTTTGACAAATGTATATCTCTGTCCGAAGTTATTACGGGTGTCCGAAATTACCACAGTTAAAGGTATGGGTAAACTTGAAGAAAGAACACTTGAAATTCAAAATTCTAATAAAGATCATACTACATCATTATGCATAATACATATTGCCATAATGATAATCTTCCATGCAGAAATTATGCAGGCACAGTGACGCTTACACGAAAACTGTGCATACTTTGTACAAATGTGGCATAAAGGCTTTTTATTTTTCTGTGTCAGGGCAAAAAATTAAAACGATTCACAACACGCCTGTTCCTCTTCAGTGTATTCAAGTTTACACTAACTATATTTTAAAAGCATTTTTAATTCTTAGATTACTTTGGAGTGGTTCAAGTATTACCTAAGCACATTTTAGTCATTGTAGATCACCTCTCTCCTTTGTAAACGGAAATAATCAGATGTCCTATCTGTAGCAAATAGCTGCCCAGTAAAAATTCAACACTTAAACCCTTCTACCATTAGACACTTACGATGAACAAGCTATTTAAATTATGGATTTATATCATGTTGTATTCACTATACTGAAAATAAAAAGTACACTTAAAGTTCACAATATTTCCCGACAAAAAAATCACATTATCTTCCAGTTTTGTCACGCTTTGAGTTCATAATATCTGAAGCTTTCGTGAAATAATTATGAACTACATCACATATTTTTAGAGCACAACATAAGACCTTTTAGTGTACTGATACGCAATTTACGCATATAAAGTTCACTTAATAGTGGAAAATGTACTAAAAGTGATCTGAAAACGTAATCCAGATACACTTCCGTAAATGAGAACTTAATGTGTGTGTTAATATGCACTAAGGTTAACAAGCAAATAAAAACACATGGAGCACCCAAGAAAAAAACAAATATTCAGCAGGTTCACATAACGTTCACATGCGTTCATATAAAGTTCATTTTTGTTGAAGTTTTTTATACTTTTTGAGCCAGGGGATTTTCAGTGTAGGTACGGATTCTCAAATCCGATTTATAAACGATAAACGTAGAGCTCGGAACAAACAAAATTTATCAACTCATAACTTTCAAACTTCCATGCTCTTTGGTAAATATTATTATTATTTATTTTTTAATTAATTCTTGTTCCCAGTGGGACGTCGACTGAAATAGCGCACATCCATGTTAACACTCGATTTTCCTCGTAGGAAATACATTACTGTAACAACACAAATTAACGCATTGTCCGTAGCCAAAAACATTTTCAATCTGAGCCATAGATTTCGTGGGATCGTGGCATATGTACGACGAGACTGTTGACTCTAATAATTTAGACCGAGTGTGTATTCGTTTCGAGTTCTTACACTACAAATATATATTCCTTTAGTATTCGTATTGAATTTGAGTATGAAATATTCTATATACATTTGAATTGGAGCGGCCTCGTGTTCTACAAAATTGTTCTGTGTTTGTCCTTTGTAAATTTAAAGTTAACATTAAAAGTTAATAGTATGAACATTTTACACAGATTGAAATGTAGCCGCCTCATCGTCACAAGCATAACATTTCAATGAACGGCAAAAAATTGAGCAACAACTGTCATTGTCTTGATTCGCAAATTCTTAGTAAATGGAAACTCGTCAGAGACCAAATCCAGTGGTTATAAACCTACTGTATTTCTGATTCCCGAAAATATGTTGAAGTAAACACATTTTTCGAACTGCTACATGTTGGATTTAGTTGCAATGTTTTTCCAAACTAATTTAATTTCAGATATTTTGTTTGTAAAGGAATATAATTAACCTAACTTAACTATATACATGCTAATTAATAAATCAGTTAATAGCCACCTACTTATTTTTTACAACCCTTTTTCTGTGAAGCTGGTAACTTTATGTCTCAGTGATCACATCTGTCAATAGGAAGGTATCATTCAATTATTCACTGCGTGAACTTGAGGAAAACCCTGGTAAACTTCGATGAAGATACCCAGCAGCGGGGTTTAAAGTCTCGTTTCTCCGCATTACCGATCCGATGTCCGTATACTGCATTAGCTATTTATCACCGTGCTGTAATATCACAATTTGGGTAGTAATGTGGCACTTGTTAATGAAACATTCGATATCACAAAATCAGGGGAAATTTATTCTTCAAAGGAAAAATCTCTTTGGGATACAGACTAAAATAATAATCCATTTATCATGACGAACGGTAGTTCTTCGAGTGACGCTGACAAAACAAATTAGTCTGTTAGCGGCACTCAAATATATACAGCTAATTTCGTATCTAGCGAACTATAAACCCGATTTTGATGCTTAAACTTTCATTTGAATAGATCTTTGCCATACTAAAGCACAAAAAATAAATTGGGTCGGTAGGGCCTCCCTGCAACACCCTAGAGCACTGTGAAAAAATTCAAAATTTCACATATTTTATGATTCCACTGACCTCAGACCATATAGGCTGCAAAGACTTGCGGAATCTTAATCTACGCTTCAGTACCTTTCAAACGGTGTATCACATGTCAAAATCGGTGAAGTGTTTTTTTTTTTTTTAGCCGAATAACAGAATTTTCACAACTGATAGAATAGTTTGTCTGTCATACTGTCTGTCTTTTTGCTTTAGCCCCGAAAGGGTGGAACCAGAAGGTTTTGGGGGTTAATTGCGGGTCCCAACAAGTTGGGGTAAATCGAAGCTTATTTCTTTCATAAAAGTTACCGTTCTCGAAAAACGAAGCCTACCATGGTTCAAAATCCACTTTTTGTATGAAGACTATGCCCATTCTTTTAAGAAACAACCTTACAAAATAAGTGATATCAGTATAAAAACCTTTTCAGAGTAAATGGAAGACTAACGCATAAATTGTACTCACAAAAGAAGTGATGTCCATTTTGCGAATGATTTTCTTTGTGTCACTATGGGGGAAGGAAGGATACTAAGTCTCTTAATTTTATTACAAAGGAACCAGTTTCACCGTAGTGACACAAATAAAGTCACTCGCAAAATATATTTCACTTACTTCTTTTGTGAGATCAGTATAGAAGGGCTTCTATACTGATTGGAGTATACACTAGATTTTTTTTTTAATTCAAGATTGCTAAGTTTATGAACATCTTTGAGTATTCACTAAGATCTGCAGAGGAGTGTCTATTTTAGAACTGTTTATACCTTTTAATTGTCTCATCAGTGTAATGTGAGTGAGATTCCTTTTGTAAATAATTGTCAAATTAACGTATTCTTTTTAAAGGAATTTAATCACACAACTATGCACCGAACACGCTAACACTTCTCATCTATTTGGAATAACTGATTATGAAGTGACCCAACGCATACGCGCAGGCTAAAAGGATACATTTGCCACTTACTAGAGTTAATAACTCTTCATTATGACTGAAAAGATACTTGATGGATCGTAAAACAAGGAACAATTCAAAAGTTTGGGAATAGTGGTAAGAATAATAAGAGATACATGTTTTATTTATTCACTGTTTCAGCAATGAAAGTACATCAGGAAATCATTAGGACGATAAGTGAGACTCGCACGTAGCGTTTTCCTTGACAACTATTGTAAATTATACTTTGATCTTCATTTAAGTTCTTTTTGCAGCTTTCGTCACAGGCTAAATAGACGATGATGATGGTGGAATTGATGGAATGACGAAAGTGAGAGGATACGGAAGTTCCATGAGAAAACGCACGGACATGGTGTTTGTCCACCACAACAAAGCCCATATGACACAAGCAGGGATCGAACCGGGGAGTCAACGCACCAGAAGTAAGGAATCTATCAGAGAGCCACTGCTGCTTTCAACGATTCTAAACCACTTCATCGTTACATGTAAAATTTCAATCCGTTTGTAAACATTGTTATGTCAGACCCATACGCAACGTAAACACGCCATAAGCACTTAACAAATACAGGACTATAAACTTTCTGTCATGCCTTTTCAAAATACCGGAATTTATTGTACACGAACAAGCCATAAAGCAGATTCGTTAAAAGTGCTTCCTCATAGAAAGATAATCAGGACTTAGGAAAGGCTGTTACCACAATTACCGATGATATCCGAAAAGCGATCGATCGAATATTTCTTCAACTAAAAGAAAGAAATTCGTGGGTATTTATTATTTTCTATCTCTCTGAACGATTTTTTATTCCTTTCGCCGAATCAATTAACACTAATAAGTAGATGACATCATGTTTTAAACAGGGTAAGGCAGCCAGAAATTCCAAACTATGATGAAATGTAAGAACGTTGCTGTGATCTAATTGATCTAGAATTCAATGTGCTAGGTTTTCAGTAAGAGGGAGCCATCTCATATATATTCCAAGATAATTAAGCATTGTTACCGGAACTCTTTCTAGAGCGCTTTGTATTCAGAGAAACTGCTTGCTTTTTCCTTCAATAAGTCCATCCTGACAATATGCAATGCTTTTCTGTGCTGGATGTTAAAGGATAAATACGTCACACCCATACAACGAACTTTGCACCAATTACATGAGAACATTGACTTACTGACTAGAAATATAACCTCTGAATAGTGCTATCATATGTCATATAAAATCTGAATTCTTTTAATTATCAAAGACGACTAATATTAAGAATATATCATCGTATGGCAAATATACCTTATGACATTACTTTGATTTCGGTTACCTTTCTTCTCTCAACCTGTGTAATATATTAATCTAATGAACTTTGCAATGCAGGAAACAAACTGAATTCTAGTCTAGAAAATATACACATGTTTTGACGATAAACCGAATGAAATCTCAATGTATCCTATTAAGGTACGTATTTTTTTGTAAATACTGATTAAAATAACACACGTGTAGCATTAAATAAGATTCAAAAATATAAAATAATGTCTTCATATGCTTATGACATCAAAGGTCATGATTTGGTTTTCACATCACCGCCGACATGTGTGGTGTTTATTCACGAAACAAAGCTGAAAACATTTCTCACATTACCGTTACCACAGCGTAATTACCATGCAGACAACGTGTTATGAATTATTTGATGATTTCATTCTATGAAAACAATAGCACTATGTGATGCAATGAAAAGAAGTACCTAGTTTAGTGTATCAACAATTATTTCTTAATGTTGAAAAACCATAGAAGATATACCAGCTTATACGAGCCTACTAGAATATTACTGGAAACGCACATAGTATACCTGAACAGAAAATCCGAATTTAGCCTTCATCTACGTAAATCACTAAAGAAAAAGAGTGATGTACACTACAGTTAACTCCTGGCATCAATAATAACATTAAATTCAGATTACGTGGGCTAGTTATGTGTTTGCAATTTGTTTTATTATTCCCATTTGCATTCCGAAAGAGATGTGTTACACGTTGTTGAGTAATTCACAACTATATTGTCGAATACAATGCGTTTTTCCACCATGACGACATATGACACAAATTGTCTATTAGCCTCGCCCGCTGAAACTTTCGTAACTCTAACGAAAAGATTGACATCATTAAAAAAACGAAACAGGTGCACATTCACAATGCGTAAATATAAACAATTAAGATATAGCATAACTTACAGAGAACATCTGTCATGAACACTAGACAAGGCACCCAAGTAAACCTGAACAATTGAACGAGGATCTTCTCTGCATATCTAACCAATTCACACTCACTATGAAGCACGAAAGACAATGACTTTATGACATCTGTGCAATCTAGTTCCTTTGTTTACGCACCTGATAAAAGACTGTTAATGTCAATTATATACACTGTCTTGCGATTTTGCAAAACACTTAAGAGATACTAGAAATAAAAAAAAAAAAGATCTCAATTTAATAGCCAACGCTCTCGTCTTTTACATCAAAAATTTTTGTTGCTTCTGAGTCTTTCTTTGCCATCTTTCATGATACAGATATTCAAATTCACGTTTTATGAAAGCACTCAAAAGACTGAAGTGTCCGTCAACATACATACAGCAGGTGATTGATTCACCGATTAGCATTTAAAAAGGACAAACATAATGAACATAAATGCGTATTTGCATTTGTTCGTGAACCAACACAATAGCTTCCGTCAACCAGAAAATCGTGTACGGAGTTTTATAAAGCATTATGGTGGAACTTCAAAAGGGATTAATTAGAAAAAAATATATACAGCTTCCTGTAATGTGAACGCCATTTTTCTTTATTGCAGATATACCTACTATCAACAAAAGTAAACAAATGGCCTTTGACGAAAGGAAATTTTAGAAACAAAAAAGAACGCTTTTTAATGGCTCTTTGTTAAAACAATTGAGAGGCTACAATAGAATTTGTGTTTTTGTTCCCTCTCTCTGCAGCTCAACTCAACAATAAGAGGTATGTCCATTTTGATTAAGCATGGAGATAACTGGACACCGTTACCTGGTAAAGGTGTCTGTCTCATGCCTCAATGGTTGTCATGGATGATGTCTACAATTCGTGAGACGAGAGAAAAGGACTATGTGTGAAGCCCATTAAAATGAAAAAAATTGTTACGCTCTTCCAATTTCATGCTATATTTGAACTGAAAGCCACTTTACCAAATGATACACTCATACTCAGACGACAAAAGTCATTCTAACCTGCACACCGAGACAGACAAATGGAAAATGTAAATTAAGAAGATTAGGCTTCTATTTAAAAAAGTTTTCCTTCTTCCGGATCTAAGTCCTACTGACATCTACAAAACATCTTTACATCAGCTCACTTAGACAGCACAGAATTCGAGAAATAAACCAACCAAAGTTTGCATTTTAAATGTTACCTTTCGTGTCAAAAGTGGAAAGTAGGAAACAATAGTTAAGTTGCAGAATTAGATATTATTCAAACTCAACGGTGGCAACACACAGGCAATGGCCCTTTCATTACATTACGAAGAGTACGATTTTACAACCACAAAATATTTTAGAGCCTATATTCTTCGTCTACCTAACCACTTAATTGTAACACAGACAAACCCCACTCAATTAAAACTCGTAGAAATGAACTGACTTCAAATTTGAAATAGGCAAACTCGATTAATCATAGTTTCATTCCAATGATATCGTCGTTTAACGGATATGTACATCTGACCACGTACGAATTGAAAAGGTCAGGTGGAAGTGCCTCTCTATCTCTCAGAAGTAATTGCCAGTCTCTCAGGTGGCAAGCTAATAAGTTATCTTGAGCAACAGTATAAGTAGTGTATGACCGGGATATACTAATGAAAGGCATGGCCCCTACATCAACTGTAAGAAAACAGTATAAGCGTCTACAAGTAATGTAAAATTAAACAGTTGGCAACTGATAATAATGGTAAAATTGAATTGCGACGATTAACAGCAGAATTTCGAAATCAGTTATTGATGCTTAAAGGTCATAAATGAATTCAAATTCACTTCGCAATTGAATGTTAGAGCCCCCAGCACACAAATTGGGTTAATACACTATACAGCATACATTAAATTTCGTGAGGATATTTAGGTTTAGACAAAAACGGTCATCGGGAAATGCATCTCTAATACATTGAACATTCTAGTAATATCCGTGTGCCAACTGGTCGTATGAATCGCACCTTCCGACGTTTCGAGCATACAGTAGAAACACATTGTTCCTACTTCCCAATATAAAACACATCACCTGAGATGAATCTCTGAACAATGTGGTATGTAAAATAACTTCGGATATTTAATGGTACGGAGTGTTTGAGCTGCAAATCCTCTTCTAAAACTATAATGATAATTTCGTCATTTACAGACAAGTTAGTTATATACTAGGAGTGGTTCTTATACAACCTACTATCGGGGACAGGTGACAAAAAATTGGTTCAGTGGGACGCTCTATTGACTACCACACTCTGTCGTAGCTCCCGTACTCGTCGTATTTCAACGCTATTGAGCACTAATGATATAATGTGAAGACTCAATGGCTTGTAGCCAAACCCAAACAATAGAACTGTGCGATGAATAGTCATTGAACGTGCGTTGTGCCGACACAACGACTCCATGGAACTTCGAGTAACCAGTGTGGTTTGTTGGAACAGAGAAGATGTATAATAAATAATGTCAGTGTATGAAGCCACAAATTAATTGATTTCTAAATTTTGCACTATGCGTTGTATTGCCGATTAAATTTGTTCGATCATGCTGAATAAATTTATCTAGGAGATTTGAATGTATGCACCATCTCAATGATTAAAGAAATAATATATCTTTCTAAAGGATTATTTTACCATATTTTCTAAAGTGCCAAAAGTACAATCATATAAATATTAAACATTCGCAGTGTAAGTTGATACAGAGTACATTAGCGATGTTTAAGTTCTCTTTATCATCTCGCTTCACCCTCTTAAGTTGAACAAGTCAAAGATTTTAACTGAAGTCGGTTTCATGGGGCTTTATTAGATTTTAACTAAAACCAGTGAATTTAAGTATAATGTTAACATCCCAATGAATTAAAACAGCACTAACAGTGAAGTCTAGGTGGTGATAATGATGTGGGTAATCTGCTCTAAGATAGATCTGTGACCTGGAAATAGGGTTACTTGGCATTTCGTAACAGAGCCCTATTTTCGTGATTTCAGACAGCCTGAATTTGGGAATGTCTCAAAGCTGTGGTTGCGAAATACCAAAAGGTCCAGATTTGGAAAAATCAGATATTTAAAAAAAAATATACGTTACCTCAATTTCGACATACTTATACATATGTATAACTCTCCAACCACCTCTTCACATTTCTTAGTGTTAATCCTCATATATATTGTACAGGTTGGCCCGCTATCACGTGTTGATAGCTGATAGCAGATTGGAATTCCAATGGCAGTACTTCCTCTGCTCTTGCTTCCTATCTGCATTCCACTTTCTGCTTGTTCTTGCAGCTTTCGGCGTTCTTTGCATTCTTACTTATTACATAATATACTAATACTCTACGTGTGATAAATTTCCATACACTTCAATAAACTCTAGTTTTGACTAAATAAAATATCGCATTCATTCCTCCAAATGAAAATAAGAAACCTAGAATCCGAAAAGGTGTCCGCATGTCCTGCTTTGACAGAGGCAGCGTATAGAGAACTCTTGGGTAATCAGGCCCACCCAACGGTAGAAACTTTATTTCCAGACGGGAATGTCGTATTCTAGGATGAAAATACCTGCATTCACACGGATGGTTCTGTGCAAGAATGATTTCATGAGCATGCTGAAACATGTTTCTTGGTCCTCGACCTGAATATCATATTTTAATCTCCTTCCTATTGCAGAAGAAAATATAAAGGAGCCTTGAGATCATTTCGTTTCTACCAAATACTCCACTGAGGATACTACTTCCAACCATAGGTCACCTGGTCCGAAACTTGACGTGAATGACAGGGTCTGGAAACAAATTATCCTGATTTTTTGGGTGTCGTATTATCCGTATTCTGGGGTAATACCTCTGATCCAGATCATCCCTGAAAGAAACACTGTTCAAACGCAAGGAAATAATTTAAATGTCTGCTTTGACCGAAATCCGGTTACCGGGTTAGAGCGGCTCTCAAAATAGACACCGTGACCTGGTCCAAAATTTGACCCGAGTGCCTCGATTGACCCTGTAACGCGTTTCAACTGTGCTTCCAAAAGTTGGCAACAAACGTAATGCAGGAAATTTACTACTAGAATATAAACTGACATTTAGAACCCAAACGTTTAATAGTTTTACTATTTGTGCTTTAATTGTTTCCTGTAATGATTGTATCAGAAAGTAATTCAGAATTGATCTCATGCATGCTGAAATATACTTTAACATTTCCATTCCGTTTAGATAGAGAACAACAGAATATACGCCATGAAGTAATAATCTGTGTCTTTCGGAGTCTAAAGTGTGGCATTTCTCTTAATACTGTCCACAATGTTTTATTCTACTACAATAGCTTTTATTATAAAACGTTAATCTATTTTTTTTATAGAAAATTGTGTTTGCCAGGATTTGAACTCACGAATTCGATGTTCTTTTATTTTATTTAAAATAAGAAAATTGTATATGCCAGGTTCCAAATTCACGAACACTATCTAAAAAGTCGAGTATGCCAACCATCATATCACATAATATTGTTTATTGTGGTGATGGGTAAGTCAGTATTCAGCTCATGGAAAGCCAGCGGAAAACGTGCATTTATATTTGTGAAAATAATACCATCCCGGCATTTCCCTCAACACGATTGAGGGAAATCCTGGAACAAACTCATTGAGATCTAGCGGCCGCCTTTATCTAACCCATACACCTTCCGAGTGTAAAGTCGGCTCTCTATCTCCTATGCTAAGACCGTTCTATAAAGTTTCTAGAGTTTATTTTCTTAATGGATAGAAATAGCTATTGAATTATAATATGTTTTACTAGTCTAAATCTTGTGAATAATATAGAATGTAAAACTCAAACTAAATTTGCCAAAAAGTTCATTCAGAGGCATCAATGGGCACACTAGGAAAGTAGCGGGCTCGTAATTCCGACTTTGTTCTGGCCAACTTCTTCCGGCATCCTTTTCCAACAATGTTCCAGCCTGAGAATAGGTGCTTGACGGTCATAAATAAATTCAGAATCAAGTACCTTCCAGAACTTAACGTCAGAAAAATGTCAAGTAACAATGATAGCTGAAAAGAAATACAAAATATAATATTCTGTTATAAACGTGTATGATATCGTAGATCTATAACGTTCATTTACCCTCCTCGTACCATTTCTTGATATTTTATATTTTGTAGAATCACATTTTTTTTCATCTAAGGGCCCGCGAAATTATTTTACATGTCCATGAAAATTATTCAATTCATTTACATTATTTGTTTATATTTTGTCTTCAATTGCATTATACTGTATTCCACAAGAGGCAAAATGCGTTATACTAATTACAGGTGTACCTATAAATACTTAATAACTAATATTTTATCCCTGTCACCTGAAGGTGAGTGAGTACTAATCTGCTTTGTAAGAAAGTTGTACCGCGTTTGATTCCAGATGTTGTGACATGTGGATCGCACTCAACGTTAAACATTGGTCTCCTTCTTAGCACGTAAGATTCACCGGTTTAATGCGAGCTCATGCCAAGTGGACGAACACTGTGTTCGTGGATTTTCTTGGGATTCCCTAACTTTCTTCATTCTCCCGATTCTCCTACCGTGTAACTTTCTGGCAATGTACACTCTACATTATGTATCACAGATATACTGGTCATATCATTACGACACAAACGCATTAATAGAAAACAATCGCAGCTCTGCTACAGTGATACATGAAACAATTTCTAGTTGCTAGACATTGCATAGTTAACGTAATAAGTTGAAAACACTGCTCAAACGAGAAGACTGCAACTTTGTCAAATACCTTTGGTTTTATTGTTGTTTTTCTTTTAATTCTCTGGAAGTCGTCGAACGCTCTTACTTCTCTTCTACATAAGTGTGTTCAATGTTAAAGTGTGCTCAATTCAATAAAGGTTATACGTACATATACAAACTGCTTATCTAGAAATATTAAACTCCTGTTAATGCTGTCATGAACTCATTGTCCGACAACATAAACTTAAAAAAAAATGTTATCAAGTAGAGTGTGGAAAATCCTAAGTTCACAGCTATGACAGAAGAAATGACAACGAAGAAATGTTGTAAGATTTTCTCTCTGCCTCCCTAGTCGAAAAGCTGAACGTCGAATGGAAACTTACAACATACTACTATCAGCTTAGCAGCGAGCCTTCGCGCGTATTGCTACAGTGTTATACTGGTCCTTTCGATTAATACCATATCTTTAATCGATTTTAAAGTCGAAATTTTGATAAAATTTCAGTCACGTATCTGAAAAAGAAAATAATAAAGAGATGCAGTGGATACACTGAACAGAAGAAAGAACGGTCACGAAATGATCAGTTAGAGCATTTACATTGGATTCTGAAGGGTTTGGGATCGCTCCCAGCTGTTGGCCATCCTGACTAAGGTCTTTCCAGAGTTTCGTCTCAGTGATAGTTTGTCATAATCTCAATTTATAGAATTTTGCAACTAGAGAAGATCGAAAAGATTAACTTTGTAACATCTTATAATAATCGAGAAAATTAGGAACGCTACTCACACAAGGTCTTAATAGATTAACTCTTTCTTTGATGGTATGGTACGCTTTTCAATGCGTAATTTTTGTATCCTATCCAAATGTCGGAGAAAAAGTAAGAAGCAACTGCTCCCCTTCGCTCCCCTAGTCGCCGCCCATGCCTACATACATGAAAAATACAGTAGTTTCGTAAAATGAAAAGGCTAAGGAAAATTTTCCGTTTAATAAAATATTTTTCCACTTGTTCGTCCACATACATGAAAAATACTGTAATTTCATAAAACGAGAAAGCTAACCATTCCTTAATCCTGGAAAATATTTTAGAAACATTTAATGTGCATTTTCCGATTTTACCTTAGACCAAAGAGTGTCGTAAACAATAAGACACATAACTGGCATATATCCAAAGCACAAAGGATTTTTACCTTATGAGACTGCATTGTTTCTGTTTATTTTCTTGCATGGATTAAGGGTGTGATTGTAAGAGTTTGTGAAAGAGGCCGACAATACCCTTGCGTAGTGAAACTGGGAAACAAAAAAGCACCATTTTTCATGACGTTAAGAATACGATCCAATTATCTCGGATATATTAATCATATTCATATAGTTTTGACTCTATCGAAGAACTACGAATATTCAATACAATACAATCAAAGCAGTACTTCTCATTTTCTGTTAAAATCTTCGTTGTAAGGGATTTTAATGTATTTCTTCATTGAATAAAAACTAAGATGTATTTATTTTCTCTGAACTTGACACTCTCAGAAACACCATGTAAATTTTTAATCATCAAGTACTAAATTATTGAGCTCCCGCGTGGTACAGTGGATAGCACACCGGCTTTGTCGTAGCTCAGTGGTTTCAGTTATAAGTTGTTGTTGGAAAATTTAATTTGCTCTTATTTAATATTCCTATACAGTATTCAATCAATTTCATAGCTTAATGTCGAGTTTACGCTTGAAAATGGATATTTGTTTCAAACGGAAACATTTTCATCTCAAGTCACATCACTACATCTGCGCTATGCTACGAGCCGCCACTGGTAGGATGAGAAGAAATAAAACAAGAGACATGAAATATTCTTTATTTACCTATATTTTTATTTTCACTGCGATTCAATAAAATTCAATACGTACTCACAATAAATATATACAATATATAAAAATTAGACAATATATTTTATTTATAATTGCTGCAACAGATGTAGTCTCTGTTTTAGTCCACGTCTACTCTCGCCATCTGAAATGAATCGAAACAGCTTATCATCTCAATTTCAAAATGTATTCTTGGACTTTCAGTGTATGTTATGACAGAAGGAATATTCAAATTTTTAATACTGATCTGAAATGGTCAACATACAAATTTACGGTACATTTATTGAAATATGAGTGTTTAAAGAGGTGCTTCAAAATGATCGCGTAATATGTAACGTTATAAGATCAAAATGCATACGTACCGTGCGTGTGCAAATAATATTCAGCGGTAAAATGTTTTGCTAAATAATACGCAAGTCGGCTGAACTTCTAAATAGTTTAACAAGTTACACGTACACTTGCTATCTTAATATACACAATGAATTACTATATACATGTTCAAATATTTCTTACAACAATTTATATTTTTAAGATATATAAAATGATTTATGAATATATTTCAAGAAGTTTTTCCCCAGTAATTTCAAGCAGACCGATCTGCATGATATTTTTTAATAAAAGTTCGTATTTATGCCTAGATATTTCATGAAGCATTCACATTCATCTTCCTCTCACCAGCTTACCAATTTGAATACTGGGGTCGGAACCCCGTTCAAGTCAACTACGTTTTGTGTGTGTTCAAATTATGTAATAATTTGATTTGTATTTTTTTTATTTATGGCTCATCTAAGACTCAAACCTAGTTTATATAATAATAAAAGCTCTCTTGCACTTATTTTTCAGCATCTTTAACAACTTAGCATACCATTCTCGCCATATTCCAGTACTTCTTATATCTCTAAAAAAAACGAGAATTCTTGTATTTTCACAAACATATAATGCCGAGTACCGGCATCGAGGTAAGTGGGTTAGTAAAAGTCTGGATAATTTTATATTTCCTTGCCATTATTAAGCCGAAATATCTTACTCCACTGCTAGACGCTTGTCTTTCGACCAGTGGCTATATTGTTTCCACTGTGTAATCTCCAGATCACCTTTTCATAAAATGTTATTTCGTAGTTTCTCGTAGTTCCATTGTCATTGTTTGAATAAAATGTGACGTCACCACAAGAATATTATGGGTCATTGTTAAAATAATGTAACTAAACTAGCATATTAAATCTGCCTTAAAGGCAGAATTTAGATTTTTTTATTCTATATGTGTTGTATGACATGTCTAACTTTCGCCATTTGATAAAAAAATGTTCCAACAAATTTATAAACAAATGATAAAACTACATCTACACATACATCTTCTCCTACAACTACATCTACTCCTATACCTACATCTACTCCTACTCTTAATCCTATTCCTACATTCACTACTACACCTACCCCTACATCTACTGCTAAACCTACTCGTACATCTACTCCTACATCTACACCTACACCTACTCGTACATCTACTACTACTTCTACATCTACACCTACATCTACTACTAAATCTACTACTACATCAATTCCTAACTCTACTCCAACACCTACTACTACACCTACTGCAACATAAAAAACTGTCAGCACTGCGGGCTTCAACACCACTGCGCCTTGGGCGCTTCACTCACGCAAAAGTAACCAAACTCTCGACCCTGAGGGCTTCGTGTTCACAGGGCCTACGGCGCTTTGCTCACGCATGCGCTGGATAACTCTCAGCCCTGCGGGCTTCGCGGCGCTAGCGACTACGTCGCTTTGCTCGCCAATGCGCACGAAAACTCTCAGTCCTGTGGGCATCGTGTCCTCAGCGCCTGCGGCGCTTTGCTCGCGCATGCGCTCGAAAACTCTCAGCTCTGCGGGCTTCGCGTCCCAAGCCCCTACGGCGCTTTGCTCGTGGGTGCGCTCGAAAACCCAAAGCCAAGCGGGCTTCGCGTTCAAAGCGCCTATGCTCGCGCATGCCCTCGAAAACTCTCAGCCCTGCGGGCTTCACGTTCAAAGCGACTACGTAGATTTGCTTTCCTTTCCGCTAGGAAACTTTCAGCCCTTTGGGCTTCACGTCCCCAGCGCATACAAAACGTTGCTCCCTGAGCTCAAAAACTCTCAGCATTTAGGGTTTCGGGTACCCAGCGCCTACGGCGCATTCCATTCTCATGCTCTCGGAAACTCTCAACCCTGCGGGCCTCGCAACTCGCACAATGTCCAATATGTTTATTTTACGAAGAACAATTATACACTCGGGGGGCAAGCCCCTCAACCCTCCCTTTTTCATGTAAATATTCCTATGATAATCAAGAGTCGATTCTCTTAACTTTCATATCGCCAGAATACATATTTTCTCCGTTTCTAAAATGGTTGCTATGGTAAACAAAGTGCCACAACATTTGTTTTCGAGTGTACAATCGATTGCACCAAGTCCTATGTCTCCACGATGCATAGTTTGCCCGTTGTTAGGGTAAACAATGTCTCAAAAGTTTCGCGTTGGGGTGTAGATTTGATTGCACCAAGCCCTTGTCTCTACAATGTATAGTTTGGCCGTTGCTAGGGTAGTTGCTAGGATAAACAAAGTGTCACAAGTTGTCTAACATACTTGCGAGTCGATTGCCGGAACTCCCAGGTCTCCACGATATATATTATAGCCGTTGATAGGGTGGTTGCTAGGGTAAACAATATGTCACAACTTTTGTTTTTGAGTGTACAATCGATTGCACCAAGTCCCATGTCTCTACTATAAATAGTTTGCCCGTTGCCAAGGTGGTTGCTAGGGTAAACACTCTGTCAAAAGTTTCGTGTTCGAGTGTAGGCTCGATTGCACCAAGTCCCATGTCTCCACAATATATAGTATAGCCGTTGATAGGGTGGTTGCTAGAGTAAACAAAGTGGCACAACTTTTTCTCGAGTGTACAATCGATTGCACGAAGTCCCATGTCTCTACGATGTATAGTTTGACCGATCCTAGGGTGGTTGCTTAGGTAAACAATGTGTCAAAAGATTTGTTTTCGAGTGCACATTCGATTGCACCAAGTCCCACCATATCTGTAGGATGTCTAGTTTGGCCATTGCTAGGGTAAACAAAGTGTCACAAGTTGTCTAACATACTCGAGAGTCGATTGCCGGAACTCTCATGTCTCCACATTATATAGTATAGCCGTTGCTATGGTGGTTGCTAAGGTAAACAATGTGTCACAACTTTTGTTTTCGAGTGTACATTGGATTCCATCAACTCCCATGTACCTATGATATATAGTTTGGCCGTTGCTAGGTTGGTTGTTAGGGTAAACAAAGTGCCCCATTTTGCCCCATCTTACCGTACTGACTGTTTTAACGTTTGTACCATATCAATATATTGGCTGCGGAGATATGTTTACCCTATATTTGGGGTACTCACCCAAACATGGGGTAGGTTGCCCCACCTTACCCTACTGACTCATTTAACGTTGGTTGCATGTCAATACCTCTATTGGCTGCAAAGATATGTGGTTACCCTATATGGGGCTCTTCTTGCCCCTAAACCTGGGGTAGGCTGTCCCACCTTACCCTACTCTCTCATTTAACATTGGTTGCATGTCAATACCTCTATTGGTTGCAAAGAAATATGCTTAGCCTATATGGGGCACTTTGTGCCCCTATACATGAGGTACGTTGTCCCATCTTATCCTACCCACTCATTTAACGTTTGTTACATGTTAATAACTCTATTGGTTGCAAAGATATGTGCTTACACTATGTGGAGTACCTTACCCCACATTACCCTACACACTAATTTAGCATTGTTTATAAGTAGTAGTTAGAGTACAATCTATGCGCCTACTCAATTAAGTCATAGCCTACTGAGTGACGTCATAGCCCCTATCCTGTGCATCAATCATATACTATATACCTTTAATATGCCTAGTGACGTCATAGCCCTCCTATGCTATACACATTATCCATATACTGCATACATTTCATATAGGCCATGACGTCATAGCCCCGTATGTTCTTCTCTTATATGATCATATATACAATACACTATATACTAAAGGAGCAAGCGAGACCTCATTTAACATGGCAAAGGTAAAGGACATGTGCACTCGCAAGATTCCAAAAAGTTACAAAACGATAAAACCCCGATTTTGACCCTTAATAACTCCCGAAATTAGACAATGATCGAAAAAAGAGGTTAAGATTGATCCATGGGACCTTTCAGAGATTAGGTCAATGTAAGTACATGTTGTCTCCGATTCACAGGTTTCGAGAACATTCGACCGGCGGATGCTACTTTTTCGGTTTTCAACTGCGTCAAGGACTAAAACCCCGTTTTCGACCCTTAATAACTCCCGGAATAAAATTTTGCTCGGATTTTAAATGTCGTCTTGGCCCCCTGTGGGTAGCCGAGATTCAGAAAATATAAACAAATCTTGGGTCTGCCCCATACACTCTGAAAACATTCGAACGGCGGAAGCTACTTTGTCGGTTTTCAACTGCGTCAAGGTCACGGGTCTTGCCTCTATTTTGAATTTTTCCCGCCAACACCCACGTTGCCATGGTAACCAAACCCCGTTCAAAACCTGCCCAAAGGACCAACAATCTTACCCTTAAATGCGCACAGAGCGTTGCGACCTTACTCCTATATTATAGATAACTATATTATAGATAACGAGCAAGCTTAATTGAGAAAAATTCAACTTAACCTGAAATTTCTGAAAATACATTTTGAGTATTGTTAAAAAAGTACTCATTTCATTGGCACCATTTATCGAGATCTAAAATGTTATTTTTCATTTTAAAAGCATTTTTTTTTTAAAAAAAACTGCTGAAGGAGGCCTACTGGTTCAAACATTGTTTAAAAAGAGCTGTTCACGCTCATGTAGAGATCTTGCGTTTCGCGCAATAGTCACACAGAATACTTACAGAGGGTACATGTTCTAATGTGATGTTTTACGAGGTATATTACAAAATGTTTAAAGTGTATATCGTTGTCCATGTAGCGGATAAAACAGTTTCGTGTAATTGAATCACTTTTCTGTAATTAATGTCCGGGGTTTTTAATATATTATAAGCTTACTGGATTTCACAACATAGCACTTTCAGCATACTTTACTCAAACTACGCTAACTGCCTCATCTGTGGACAGCAATGTCTCCTACGTGGATAACGTCATTCCATCAATTTATTGGACAAAATGGCTTACATAAATTTTGAGACTTGAAATAAGAGGTTAGGAAGTCCTAATTTATTTGACAAGCCCTTATCCATAAGATAATTCATCCTTTCTTTAATATGAACTAATGAAAAAAGTATTCTAACCTTTTAAAAGGATTTCTGAAATAGATCTCGACTTCAAATGCAATCTGAAATCTTTAATCTTAAAAACGTATAATAGGCACACAAAAATCACACTTGTTTAGGAAGCAACAACATGGCTTCCTCGTTCTTTATCCTACCAACCGAGTTTAAGCATCACTCACACTCTGGTGGAATTTATTAGAAGCTTCTTCTCTGTCCGCGGAAGCGACAAGGTTTTTGAGGACAGTGAACTTTGCATTGCTTTACACCTGGTATAATTATTTTTCTTTGTAATTTTAGTTTAATTTTGCAGTGAACTGAACATTTGAAAATATAAATCAAATATTTAAATAAAACGCATAAGTATTGTCTAGGAAACAATATATCAAAGAAAGTAATAGGGAACAGTCCACTTAGGGGACAAAGGACGTATTATATAGGCTAGTTGGTTTGCTGAAGAAAGTGAAATAAATTTTAATTTAAGTGCACTCTATCTCTCTATACAAGAAGAATATCAAGATTATGTTAACTATGTTTGTTTTTTTTTTCTTATTTGTAAGCTTTAAGAGGCTTGGGACAATATTTAGGTACATTAATTTGGTAATGATCTTTATACATGAACAGCAACTTAGTACAAAGGCTACGTTTGTTATGGTCGGTAATCACAGAAGTTTCATAAGTTTTACATGTTTCTTACTTCTCTAACAAATTCATAACGTTTCCTATGCAAGAATTAATGTTATTGGTGTGGTAAATTATGTATCGTTCAAGATTAGCTACTTTTCTAATTCTCATCACCAATAGCTAGAATCACTAGCATAGTCCTTTTATAGATATTCGCTGAAACTTATTTCTGTACGTAGACTTATTTGTTCTATGGCAGCAAATATTACAGTGACGTCAATGCGCAATGATTTATGGGAATTAAATGTTCGTGCTTGTTATTAATGCACTAACCTGTGAATACTAGCGTTTCAATTTATAATTTGTGAACGTCAAATTTTCGAAACCTGAAGTAAGGTAACTTAATGGCGCGTATAATAAAAAAATACACTCAACCTAACCTAACCAATATTCTTTATGTAGGTTTATATATAAAGAAAAAGGTTAAATGTCATTTTAAAAAATATTGCCACCTCGCCAGAGTTCGAACCCGGTTTAACCTATCAGCTCTTGGATACTTGTCAGTGTTTATTATGATTCAAGCAGTACCGCACGTGAAATAGACATTATTAATAATACCTTCTAAGTTGAGACACTAACTTGTAGATACATTGAGTTTTTTATATATAACTAACCGTATTGCAGTCTAAAGTGCGTAAATGAAGAATACATACCATTTGCATTTTATATTGTATTAATTTGGTATACACAGTGAATATAATCTCAGAACTTTGCAAGTTAGTAATAAAATTGAGTCCATGAAAACTTGTGCTAAAGAAAGTAATCCAAAGGCGTACTGAAATTGGGAAGCTTTCAAATATGCTTCAACAATGGAGTTAAAAAGTATGAAAAGATTAGAAAAGTGAACATAGAAAATTGGTATCATTTCTAGTATATCCCTTTTGGCATTTGTTTCTGATTTAATATTAAGAAATTGTAAGGTCTTGTTAAAAATTAATTGTGTACAAATTCGTTGTTTCATACGATCTTTGTGTGTGTTGTGATAGTCATTATTATAAATCTTTTAGCTGGAGGCAGCTTTGTTTTTTTTTACGAAAAGCACCTTGAGCAGTCTGTAGCAAAAATGCTTTGTTTACACATTTGCACCAAGTAGAGCTAATTTCAATAGAAACGTTCAATGTAGGGTTCCCACCTGTCCGTATTTTTGGTAAAAAAAAACTACGCCTCCTGTATTATGAGTACGTAAAGTCATACACATATTTTCAACATATTAATAATTTAAAAAAAATAAGCTGTGAAGGATTCTTTTCGAACTCTTTAATATACGAACTGGCGAGGAAATTCTGTTCACATTCTCAGGCCCCAAAATGACAACGTGGGGTAATGTAAGTTTATTTGGTGATATTAAATGAATTTGTATAAGGAAAATAACAAACAAAAAAATATTAAATTATATTTATATATTGTTACCATCCATTTAATGTGTGTTTTCCACCAGTCTACTAAGATACAATAAACACACTATGATTAAAAAATCACTGAAAACAACATTAAAGGGGTAGGTAATTTAGTGATAGTGGTAGTTATTTAGTGGCATTATGTATTAACCAAAATTTTTCCCTAACAAAATTTACATGAAATAAATGTATTACTCAGATTCCTTAGATGATTTTTCACAAGAGTCCCTACACAGGAACAGGAACATGGTTAAGTCCTCGTCAATGTCCAATACTTGACATTTTTCATGATATGGCTGTATGGGAAACTGGACTGAATTCACCTTGCGCCTGTCTTGCTTTTGATATCTTGTTATTAACAAAATCTACATTTCGTATACATCCAAACATCACCCTGCTTGTCTGAAGAAGTTACGTTCAGTTCCGAATGTCATGGAGAAAATTGATGTTTTTTTATTTATTATTTTTTTTTCTTTTTTACAGTTTTAGATAAGGATCGCAGGCTTAAAATTGACTGAAATATCATAAGGTCTGTGCTAAAATACTGAGAGAGTTTTAAACTTTTCTGGTCTTGGATAGATATTAAAGATCCTTGTACACAGAATGGCATACAGAAAATAAAACTTAAAGTACTTTTCATGGATTTCCCTTAATATTAACGTACTCGTAAATTACAACACAAAGTTTTTATTATATTTTTCGTAATGACTTATCTTTGTTACAGATACCAAGATATAGCACAGATAGTGGATTAAAAATAGATGGCACGTCATGAAGATTAAAGTGCTAATACACAGACCTCATGGTAGCTTCGAAAGAGAATGGACTTTTCGGTGATAGGTTTTGTAAGAACTATCACCAAATAACCTATATCACCAAATAGTTTTTCCTTGCACTACTCGTGCCTTCTGCTTGCTCTAGTTGATAACAAATACTATTTCCAACTGTGGAAACATTTTTCCTCCGTCTGCCAGTGTAGAAATATAATTGCACATGGACTAATTAGTTACTTTTATTTTAGGTTATTTCAGGTTTGTCTCGATTTTTTTTTATCATGTATTTTTTGCTAGCGTTCCATAATTTATTTATCAAAAGATGTCAACTCTAGTTCAATGTATCCTGAGTAAGAACGTAACCTAATTTTCCTCAGGGATATGCTGGAGAGGGCTTGCAGGGTCTTGCAAAAGCATATTGTTAAATATTTATATTTGTTCCGAACGCTTTGTTGAAATTTCTTGCGAGGCAAAATCAATAAAGTGAACGTACGTTTCTAATTTAAACATGTCTTACAAAAAAAAATATTCTTCACATAGACCCACTAGTGAATCTAAAGATTATACGTAACTGTTCAATTAGTATGCAATAACATTACCACGAATAATACGTATACTGTATCTATTCTTATGGACCACTGTGTGTGTATATATATTTGGTACCTTTGCGTTTAATGGCCTGAAAAAAATTGTAAGTCTCTTGTTCAATTGTTTGGAGCACACCCCTGATTTTCCTTCTACACAAAACATCATCAATAAATCCACAAAATTACTAATCCAAGCAGAACAAATTTTAAGTACAAAGGACAACATATGACATGGAAAATAGATAAAAACAGCTATCTCTATTTGAACTGCATAGATTAATTCTCCAGGAGAAGACAGTTTCCCATTTTCATCGGCTCATAAATTCTGAAAATTTTTGTGGAAATGTAATTTTACGACTTCCTGGAAAGTAGCATAATGCCATATATAATGCGTAGGAGTATTCTTGGGTTTTATGATCAAGTTATTTCTTTGAAGGTAAAAAAAGAATCCTGAATGTGAATATGGATGATGGTGGCTAGTGTTTTACTGATTACGGCGCATAATAACGGCTATCGTATATATCTTGTTCCATTCACTCCGGGTTTCGCCAATTTATTTGGCTTTAACTTAAGATTTTCCAGGTTCATCTCGTTGTTAATCCCATCTTTAATTTCAGTGGTATATCATTAGTGTTTTATTGTAAACAATGGACGAGTAAATTCCGTGTCTTTTCAGAAAATAAGAAATAATGATTAAATATGACTGACGTAAATTGTAAAAGACACAACAAAAAGAGTTGAAGTTTCTATTCCGACTTTCTGAATTTCAATGTTGTTTACATTTTTGATTGAATAATGTTACCGCTTTGTAAGAATATGCTATTCAAAATACATAAACTGGTTATTACTTTCGCATAAACTCAGATACAGTGAAACTAATCAATTACATGTGAAGACATTGCAGCAAGCAAATTTCATTTTCACTCTGCCAACATCACTTCTTGTAAAATTCCTTTTAATAGATCTTATGATTCATCCACTACATTAATTAGAATTTCATTTCGGAAGACCTTTCATCTCCTTGCATTATTACTAATAAAACTCTTTAAGGGTTATTTCTATGTTGTTTTGTTGGTTTTTATCGAACGAACATCCAACTGAAGGTTTTGTCAATAAAAGAACAGAATGTAGGCCAGAAAAAGTTTCATTTAGTAATGATAAAAATGCGTGTGAAAATCTAAATATGTGTATTTTAACCTTGATTCTGTCTTTTCTTTTAACTATCTTATTTGCCCGCTCCTTGGTACGGGTTGAATAAATTAAAAACTTTGAGGACCACCTTGTAATATTTCATTAATTGTTCTTCGTCCTCAAAAACACGCATTCAAAATTTCAAATTCCTAACTTTAAGAGTTTTCGATTTCACATAGTCCAGTATTTAAGAGGTTTTCGCTCACTAACCCGCACGGGGAGTATCGAATTGAAAAACAATATTGGATAGCCTTTCAGTGAGTAAATTGTTATTAAAGTCATACACGAGCTGGTCAGTTTCTAAGGACGGGACTTGCATTTTGTTTTATTAAATGGGCTCTTTACCACTGCGTTCAATAAACTTTGGGGGAATCTGAACCCGTGACCACGCGCACAGAAACCGGTCACTCTAACCTCTCGGCCACCCCGAGATTGCTAGCCTTTGAGAATGAATTTAAACGAAAAATGTTCGTTCTAAATATCAAGTTTCTACCTCCAAATGTTTCCGAGTTGCATCCTCACGTTCTTTCCTATTTGATCCCCTTAAGGGTAGCAACATTTTGATGTGGTAGCTAATCGTTCTACATCCTAAGGAATATGTGTTATAAACAAGGTTGATTGATTAAAATCAGTTGATGTTCTTTAAAAACTATGATTTAAGTCAAAATAGATTTTTTTTAAAGATAGAAATGAAGTTCAATATTATTAATCATTCTGTGATTTGAATTATATGTAAGCTTAACTTTTACAATTTAGTCCTTACGCGATGATGGGCTCTTATGACGTAAACTAAAACCAAAGTTATAGACCTAGCATTTAACGAACTATTTGATTGATTCCTTTTGATTGGTGAAATGTTAGAAGAGAACGTAGGAACCTAATTCACATTATAAGTTTACAATTTGTATTACAAAATTATTCATTTGTGTAATGCACAGAAAACAGAAAATGCAATTATTGTTTACAAAACAAAAATTGTTGTGTATTTGTGTCATACAAATTTCTCAAACGCAATTTATACTGAATCGAAGTATAAACTTTACCTATGTGTATGCTGGAGAATGAATATGCAAGGCTGCGTATCCTCTATTGATTTCACTAACTAACTAACTAACTCTATGGCTTATGGAACTCGCAAGTTCATCACCGCAGTAACAAACGTTCGCCATTGGATTCTATCCTGGGCAATATCAAGCCAGTTTTCATCACGAACACCTACTTCTCGAAAATCTCTTCTAATATTGTCCTCCCAACGACGTCTCGGTCTTCCCAATGGCCTCTTTCCATCGGGCCTTCCAACCAGGATAGAATATAATCTTCGTTTTTCCCTCATCCGAGCTACATGCCCTGCCCACCTTAGTCGTCTCGATTTCATTATTTTTACAACATCTGGTGAATCGTACAGTCCGTGGAGTTCTTCATTATGCAGTCTCCTCCACTCTCCAGTCATCTGGTCCCGTTTCGGCCCATATATCTTTCTCAAAACCTTATTTTCAAATACACGTAATTTATTTTCATCTGCTAGGGTCATACTCCAACTTTCGCAACCGTAAAGTATTACCGGCAGAATAACAGTTCTGTATATTTTTAATTTCAATTTCCTTGATATTAATCGCGATGTTAGAAGTTTTTGGACTGAGTAGAAACATGCGTTCCTCGATACTAAGCGACTTTTTATTTCTCCGTGACCTCATTTTTGCTTGTTACGTATGCTCCCAAGTATTTAAATTTGTTTACTTTCTCTATGACCTCATCCCTAATTCTTATGTTTTTAATTCCTTCATTCCCTGTGCTTCGGCTTGATATCATGTATTTTGTTTTATCTATGTTTACCTGTAGACCTATCTCATCGCACGCTTCTACTAAGACATCGGTGTTGCTTTGTAGTGCATCTATATCGTCCCCTATTAAATCTACATCATCCGCGTATACAAACAGTTGATTCAAACCATTCAATGATAGTCCCTTTTCGTCCCCTTTAATTTTTAAAATCGCATATTCTAACGCGAAGTTAAACAGTAGTGGTGACAAGGCATCGCCTTGTTTCAATCCGTTGCGAATCTTGAAACTATCTGACATATTATTACCTATCCGTACTCTGCTTATGGGGTCGCTGAGACACATCTTCACTAGTTGGACCAATTGATTTCACTGCATTAAATAACTCTCATTGAATTAAATTTCATCTTAGGCCTTTAGGCAACTTTGGATCAGATCGAATGGATGATGATGGCAAAATTGGTAGAATGAAAAAAGTGGGAGGAAACGAAAGAACTCTGAGAATAATCACGCGCACGGTTTTTGTTCACCACGAAGCCCACAAGACACGAGCCGGGATCGATTCTGTTACCCCACGGACCAACGGTGAGTATCCACCACAGAGCGACCGCGCTCTAAAATAACTCTCATACTTTATGGAATATTGTCATATGGTGTTAATAAATTGATAGTACAGTTATAAGGGCTGAAAACTAAGTGAAATGTACTAAAATTCATCTTAATAATCTTACTTCCAAGAATATTTCGTAAGGGAGATGCTGACTGGAGAGAAAAGAGAATTGCTATTACAAAATCTACAATTAGGAAGGAGGAAAGACACAGACGTCATTTTAGAAGGAAAGCTGATACGTAGAAACATTGTACCTTGTTCTTATTTAACTTAATTACGTTCTAATCACTTCATTCATCGTGTATCGACGAAAGTAACGTAGACGTTTCCTACATGATAACTTTCTTTGTAAGATAAGCTATAAGTAAGCAACGCCATATCTTCGTTCCTTTTCAAAATTACTACAAGTTGAAATTGCGTATTTTCTATGGCTATCTTCCGCAGCGAACAACACATATTAGTGAATCTTACTTTAGTTTTTACTGGTTATGGTACTTGAAAAGGAAACACTAATTTAGTAGCTCATTCAGTGCCGCAAGTTATTTAAATCAAAAAATAGATTTAAATCAATGAAATCGATTTAAATTTTAAAAAAATGTTTTTTTTTTTTTTGTTAAAACAAAGTAATTTATTTCAACCCTGGTTCGAAAGCCGCCAAACTCTGTGAAGTTGTCAGGCGTTCAAAGAGAACAAATTCACTATGTTGGCCTTTCATATCTGCCCCAGGATTTAATAAAGACACATTCTCCGTTTCCCTTGGTGTTTATCTAATATCAATAATACTGACTTCTATTTAACTATTGAACGGGTCAGAGGCAAAAGTGGTAACAAAAATGGTAAAAGTGACCATATAAATAAGGCTGCAAAACACAAGAAAGAATTTTTGGACACATAATTTTATGTTAGCTTTCTCAGAAGAGACAACTACGATTTTGTGACATTGATTCCATAGCTGCTGTATTGAATTGTGTAATGGTACGAGTACACTATGCATTTTCAGCCATCAATTTCATTTCCTTGATGACTGCTGTGCCTCTACTATGGTGCCGTCAAACTAGACTGTAGCCCACTCAATTCCGACAGCTTCTCTACTACAAAATCGTGATCTGATTCCCAAAAAGAAAGGAACCGAGCCATCTTCGTTCGTGACCCATGGCCTAAGTTACATTTTCGTCGTGCCCGAGCTGGGCGTTTTTTTTTTAGTTTGACGTCATTTCTCTGCAACCCTATCTACGTTCCGCAGATAAAAATCCCTTTTCTTGTATTTCTTTGTATACTATATCGAATGGTATTAAATGTTTACAGAAATTAAATTCACAAAATCTTAAGTTAGTATTCTTGCTATCATGTTGGTAGTTCCTTTCGCACGTTTCCAAAACAATTTCTCTTTTCTTTTTCAAAATCATTAACACAAATTATTCCCTATATTTTATATTGTACTTACCCGTTGTCTTTTATCCATATCGAGCACCAAAGCCACTTCTAACAAAGCTTCCTAGAGGACTCTTAAAATTAACATGTTGATACCCAGAACCTAGAAAGAAAGGTATTATTCTGAGAATTTCGTTCATATTGATCTGTTGTTTTTCATTCCCTACTATACGGCAGTGTTCTATTCAATAACGTTCATCTATGCCTGAAAGTTATGTCAATGATAATTTAATATCCATGTAGACTATGTAAACGATGTTTTTGGTGAAATACAAGGAAGTAAATAAAGGATATTTTTAACATTTCAATGTAATATAAATAATTTCCTAGACTAGCTCTTTGAAACACAATCAGAGCGCATCGCTGGATAAGCACGCACTGGTTAGCTAGCACAGATCTTCTTTAGTCAGTATATCTAGTTGCGACGTTGGGTTACATGAAGAGCTACGTTTCTAGCATTTTAATGACTACGGGCACTGCCAAAGCATTAACAGTTTTTTTAAAGAAGTATCTAAATTACTGGTATTAAAACCCTGGAAAATGTAGTTTATATCGTCTATGAAGAAACAAGAAATGTTATTAAATGTCCATTATTATTTGAACCTCACTTATCTAACGTTTATTGATCATGGTTACTTACAGTGGCAGAACAAAAGTATTGGAACAAAGCAATTCCTGCCTTAAACATTATCATAACTGTATATATATAATAAATTTAACAAAACAACTTGGAACACAAATTTATTTCACTTGAATAATGATACTTTTAGCTGAAAAATAAAAGTTAAGTATAATTTATAAAGATTTTTAGAAGAAAACATAATGTTATAACCGGACAAAAGTATTGGAACACCGTCAATTCAGGTAATTTCAAACATTGTAAGAGGACTTTATTCCAAGAAACAGTTCAAAATTTCGCTGACATTGAATGAAAATATTTATTAATAAATCCTTAACACATTTATTCATGTAGATTGGCTTCAGTTCTGTTCTGGTTTTGATTTAATGTCATCTGACCCTGTTTTCGGGTTTATTCTATTTATTCTATATTAAATATTAATAATAACTCTGAGGTAATGTCTTTAAAGTGTGACGTGTGTGGCGAACAATGCACTTAGAAACAATTTTTGCACTCTACGTCGGGTTATTGTCTTGTTGGAAATGAAATCATATACCCGAAACCCAATTTCGTAGAACCTTCTTTTTATTTTGTATTATTATCATACAAAATGTATTTAAATTCAAATGGCTAACTGTTTCTTGTATAAATACAAGTTTCAGCCACCGTTAGAGACTGTAGAACTCCACACCATCTCCCATAGTCTACCTTGAGTGTTTTGAAGATCTCAATCTGTGAATAATAGCAAGGCCAGATATAACGAAATATTTCCGAATAAACCTTATCGGAAAAGAGCATTATCAGTTTGCAAATGTATTGGTAGAAAACAAAGACTTCTAGGACAATATTGCATGGTAAGATAAAAGCAAGTTGAACACATAAACACCTTGACTTGGTAATCGCCATTAGAATTCTCATTTAAATTTAATTGAAAATAAATTGAATGAATGCGCAAATGAGGTCAGATAACGTTAAGTCAGAACCAGAACAGAACTGATGAAGATCCATATGGAAAATGGCTATTTTTTTATTTTTTTTATTTTACGATTTATTAAGACATATTCACATTGAACGCCAAAGAAATTTTGAAATTATTGTAGACAAAAGGCCTCTTACAAAGTTTCGGATTACCTGAGTTGACGGTGTTCCAATATTTTTGTCCTGTTATAAAATTATGTGTTCCTTTATAAATCCATA